>SMLS01056951.1:0-16398 GCA_004785975.1 Popillia japonica
GTTTTTTTTTAAATTAAACTTTAACACGCTGTAGATGGGTAACGAAGCGTTTGCGGACCTATGTTTATAAACACTTTTTGTATGAAATGACCTGGGCAATAACCCCCTTTAATATTGCCGCATCTTTTTTAAACACCCTGTATATAGATATATATGCATTATGTACACTCATGGATAGTAAAAATTGGTCAGTTTCCATATAATAACGTATTGTCCAATCTTTACTTTCCATGAGTGCATATACATAACTTGTACCTTCGTATGCATTTGCAGCAACTGGTATACACAATAGAGAATATATTTAATCAAAATAAAAATTTCGAACCCTATGTTATTCTTGCAACAACAATAGCAAACGAAATCGCAGAGAAAGAACAATTCTCAATTGAAAGTAAAATTTATGACGCAGGTAAACACTGCATGTTAAAGCATGTGTGCATTTACTAAAGAGAGGTACAGTATCGTGGCACGAGTCTTTGCAGGGTGGATGGACGCGTGGCTGTGCACCCTTTACCTTCTCGAACAAAAGATTTACAGGCAGCTGCGTCGTATTCACCAGCGTGTCGTGGTGCATTGTGTACATGTATATCTGACTGAGGGGATCCGGAACAGAATTAGATTCATTGAATTCGGAAAAGAGAATCGGATATGTAGTATAGAAGGAAGAAATATCATTTCGATGGAATATGGTCAATAAATAGGCTTAGGCGAGAGTTAGGGGAAGAAAATATCGCTTGATGACGAAATTCGATGAATAACTGACTCGGTATTTCATTATTTATTTATGGGGATAGGTAGAAATATGGAATTAGAATCTAGGAGGACAACAATGACGTAATCCATGACATAGAGAAATGTAAAACTGGAACGAAAAAAAAACAATAGGTACTATTCACGTTAAATGTTAATTTTTGGGTTAAAAAGACCATTCATTGTATACCTCTGTGTAATAACTTTTGTGGCCGAGTGTCAGTGACCTTGAAACTTGGTATTTCACAAAGCACGGCTAATGTAAAGAAATCATTTGTTTAAATACCACTTACAGACTTCAAATTTAATGACACTATTTAGTTACAGTGTCAGTTCTACATATATCAATTGAATTCTATATTTTGTGTACGTTACAATTTTAATAGCACCCTGTTAGAAGGAGATAAGAGAATCCCAGCTACATAAATAAACTTTTTTTATACCTAGCACCGTAATATGGAGAAATGTCTTGTCCAATAGTGGCTGCTGTGTTTTATTGTTTAGAGCGCAATGGTTAGTCAGACATGAGACATGTTACATCAGTAATTTAAGTCTTGCAGCACATGCCGATTTATCAAAGGCTTTCGGTAACGTGAAATACGTGAATTATGTAGGATTTATTACTCCAGCAGTTGAGCTATTACAGAACGAGAAACATAGAACGCTACTAAGGTTGTTGGGTACAAAAAAAAACTTTTTTATTACTGATTTTTCATGTGCAATAGAATGTAAACATACTTGTAGTATGTTACAAGGAATAAAATAAAAGGGTAAAACGAAAAATAATGACTATAGGATGACTTACGAGTTAAAAAAGTCAATATTTTATTTCAATTTCAGAGCCATTGACAATGGTCCGATGGAAGTGAGATTTTAAGTATTCATGTATAAGATATATGTCTATTGCATTACATTGCAATTTAATCAAAAAAGAAATTATTTATGGAAATAAACAATTTTGAAAGCCGTACAGAAAGTGAACTCAACATAATGGCTGTTTTCAAAATTTTTTATATATATATATAATATTTTAGTAATATGTTTCAGATTGAAGAGGATTTTATGGCGCAGTACAGTTCATAGCCAAATGCTTTATTGGTAAAGTGAGAAAACTGCTTTATCAATACATGTTTGAATATTTATAATTTTATTAGCCATAGTAAAATATATAATGAGTTATATAATATTATGTGTGCAATTATGTTTGACAATTGTGTAAATCTTGATAAAAACTTAAACTTAAAAAAAATTGAAACTTTCTTTTAGTCTAAACACCTGCCTTAATTGCAAATGTACGGCCAGAGCCACTTGTTTATAGTGGAAATAGTGATCCTGCTTGTATGTGGCTTGAAGGTTTTTTTCAGAATACAGGAATTAGAAGCAATTTTATTAATTCAGGTAAAACTGCTTGCAAAATTTATCTGGAAATAATAATCTTGCACATAATTTATTGAATATCATTGCATAATTTTCTGTTTACGTGGACAAATAATGCAAAATAATAATAACACTGACAAATGTCTGCTCGCTTTTCCACTAAATACCAAACAAACAATGCAAAAAACATTGTTGGTTTGGTGTTTAGTAGAAAAGCGAGCATGGACATTTGTTAATGTATAGTGGCAAAAAATTACGTTTGATGCAAGCACAAGCACTAGTTAAATTGACAATTCAATGTTGTAAAAGCAACACTTCTTTTCGATTAGTTCAACAAAATCACGAGGTTTATTCGACCGAAATTATACGTTAGAGCAACAAGATCTTATGCTTACATTAACAAAAGTATTCCATTGTGTTAACAAAATGATTTGGTTAATTTCACTAAAAGATTTTGTTCTCGCAACAAATTCGTTTCGATATACCAACAATTTTATTTTGTTAACTTAATAAAAACAGATAGTACCTATAATTAAAGAAAAACATATGCTTAGATCAGCCTATTCCAATCAGTTGATTTAACATGTGCAACATGTTACATTAACTAAAATTTATTTACAAAAATCACTAGGTTAATTTAAACGCAATTTTAAGTTGACTGTATTTAACCTCAATGTTTAGTTGAATTTACCAAATTTTGGTTGATACAACACATCTTTTTTTCTCAGTGTATACATTACACGAACCATCTTAACTCTAGAATTTATTTAAACATCTCTTATGCTTAATGGATATATTTTCCATTTTATATATGTAGGTATCTATTTTTATGATCTGTGGAAGTTCGATCAATTGATATCTAACATGCAAGAGAAATAAAATAATCATATCGTATCAACTTCCTACAGAAAACCTGATTATACTTTTTTTTAAATTAACCTCATCTTGGAGCTTTCTATACCTGCCTGCACTTGCCAATAATCTTATTTTTAAACCCACAATAGTACACTTGCTTTTAATCCATTAAGGAAGGGAGCCGTTCCTTGTACTTCTTTCAATAACGTGATTTATGTCTTACGTATAGCACACACACGTCACCCTTGAATCTCCTTTTATTCTGCCGTCTGTCTCGTGTTCCTTCAAACCTCTCCTTCACCGACCATTGAGCGCTTAACATCCGTGTCCGCAAGAATTACCGTTACGGAAGGAACAGGTCTTACATACAGATATCTTCAGCTCTGTAAAGCGACAGGATAAGAAGGGTGCGAAGGTCGTCTTGTTGTCGAGAAAGGCGCCCCAGTTATATAGGGGAGTTTCTTTTCACGTCTTACTGCACCGTCCGGAACTGACGTCTTGTTATGTTTACTATTCAAATGTGCCGACACCTGTTGATGGATTTCCGTCTGAACAGGTCGATAAGTGTGTCGAGCGTGATTTTAACGACTTAACTTCGGAACTAAACGCGAATATTAGTCGCTTATCGTTTTGTACAATCGCATAATGTGGAGCATAATTGGTATAAGTTGTATATTTTTTATTTGATCTGGAAAAATAAGGAAAGCAAAAATATAACATTAATAATTTAATAATAGTGTGAACTATTGCAATGTAACCGTGGAACCGTTTTACTTAATATAGTTATCACGTTATTCACTCCATGGGCAAACTTCTTAATAATTTTTTTAAACTGTAAAATGTAAATTGACATTAATAATGTATATTATGGTTGAAGCAAAACGATCATAGAAAATATTGTACAATTCTTTTTGATTATCTTGTTACATAAGAACTGAAATGGTTCTCGATCGAATAAACTAAAACATTTTTCGCACCCACAACAGATCAGAATTTTAGTGCAAATCTCACACTTTATATTTATTTCATTATAAGTTGTCATGTCAATTTAAGCAGTTTTAGTTTTAGGGCTTATCTACTTTCTACTTACGCAAATACTGCTACCAACAAAGTCATAAACTATCTCCTAGTATATTTGCAACCAAAACAGCGATGTAATTACATTTAAAAATCTAGATTGTATTCCTTTTATTGAACAACTTCATACAGTTGAAACGTTGTTATGTCTAACCAGAACCATCTGGTTAGACCTGGTACCTACATCAGCCTACACTGCATAGAGCATTAGGTTATCTACAATAGTTTCTGATAAGAATATACTGCTGGCCTCCTCAGTATACTCGTTTAGACTATTCTATTGGATGTTTGCTTGTTTTAATGAATCAAGCTAATTCTAGTCGTAGGTATTCATAATTTGGAAAGTAACAGATTAGATATATAGCAGAATTACAGAAGCAGTAAATAACTAGTGCAGAAGTATTACCTATATAAAGTCTTAAATAATATGAAAAGCAGAGTGAGTTTGTGTTTAAATTTGTAGGGCCAACAAATTTGAAAGAATATAATTTTAAAAATGATAAAAATTCTGAATAAGTAGGTAGGTATTACAGTTTGTAATATTTTTCAGGGCCTGGTCTAATCTGAAATTACGATAAAATGCAATTTAAAACATCAGCATTAACAAATTTGTGGTAGTTATTTGTTAATGAATTTATATCTGTCATAATACCTCCTCTTTACAGCAAACGTATTTTTCGACTTTCTCTATATTTATCACAGAACTCACTTTTTTATTAAAGCAATGGTAACAGTTCATTGGAATACACATACGAAATACATTAAATATGATACAAATAATCTTATTATTATTGCAAGTGCTGGATTAATGATAGGTTCTAGGATGTCAATATTACTGGATATAGGTATATAATACAGCTACATATATGTATGTATTAGGCGCCCACGCTGTTTTTTCAATTCAGATACAATATAAGGAATAAAACAAAAAAAGGTTCAAGGAAAGTGCATTTAAAAATATTTAATTTGTAAATCTCAATATTTAATTGCCACGCCTTTAACCTTAATAACGGCACGTACTTTTCTCGGCATGCTAGCCACAAGAATTCTTTAACGTTAAGAATTTTTTAACGTTTCTTTCAAATTGCATTCAAATTTAGCAATTTTAACTTGAAAAATATCTCACAAATGTTCGATGGAGAACGTTATTTTCACCTAACCAATTTGTCGCAACATCTAATTTCTGGCAAATTGTATTTTGTGTCTGAAAAATTAAATAATTTCACGTGAATGCCTCCAATACTTCCTCAAACATAGGAGTTTAGCAGTAGTTATTCCTGCGTTCGTCACATACTACACTTCTCCAACGCTATTTGACAGTAGTTATAGTGCAATCTACATTATATGCCCACTCTGATCTTTTTACAATGTGCCAAGCACCAAGTTGTCCAAAAAGTTACAAAGCCAGCAACAAAGATTGATGCGTGCCGAGGCCACGAAATGGCGAAACGAACTATACATAGGCGAAAGAATAATCAACAGAACATCTCTTGTCATATAAATAATAACATCACAAGACTAATACACTACTTGATAGCAAATTGAAACGTATTAAGGATAAAGGTTTAACTGGAAGATAGTTTTGATAAAATTACAAACAAATATAGAACCAGCATGCTTCAATCTTTGTTGCTCGTACGTTATAATAAACCAAAAAATCCCTCAATAATTTTCTGTTTACGTTCTATAATATAGTACCTACCTGTAGTCTGTGCAGCTACAGAAATTCCGTGCTGTACTAGGACCTTGCTAAATAGTTCTCTTGCGGACTTTCTCCTATCATGCAACGAGATTTGCCACAAAACCGAACTTGTACAACATTGACGATCGCTTTGTATATTTGTAACCAATTTGTAACCTGGTATTGTTTAAAGTTGTCGAAATCGCACACAACAAACATTTCATTCTTTTTGCAATTGCGGTTAATATCATCTTTTGCGAATGCAATAACACGGTTTGGCTATGTTCACCTTCTGTCAATTCACAAACTGTCGGCATTTTTTATTATACTTAGCTAATAGAAAAAAATATTATGATCCTAAACTAACATTAAAAACTTAGAATGATAGTTTCTTCGTTAAACGTACGAAACAGATTATACTGATCCCCCTCTTACCTACTATTTACTATTTACAAATACAATTTCAATACGCATTGCAATCTAAATGGATCTACATTTCAATATTAACTTCATTGTTTGTGACTACCAGATACATATGAGCAAGACTGTATACACATATGTATGTATGTATGTACATGCAGGCATCGTCAGATATTATGTTCACGCAATAATTAACCCTCTATTTAATTATTTAACTCATATCTAATCTAAAACCTAATTGTTTATTTCTATCGAATATACACTACCCCTCAAAAGCGTTTAGGCACCTCTATTTTCATGGATTATTCATCCCGTATTTATACCTATATATTTACAAAAAACATCGTAATAAAATGAAATGTACCTACTTCAGTAAGTTAAACGCCCATAATATTGTATAAGATTTAGATACTATCATCTAGCTGCATTTAGTCGGAGTACCATAGATTGTTTATTCCGATGCACTAACGATAATAATACGTATGAATCTGGGGAAATTTAGTAATCAGATAGATTGTAAGTAATGATGTTTAAATTTCCCTTCTAGAAGATTATAGTGAAATTCGTAACCTGTGATTAGTTGCACTGTGGTATTTACTCTGGCAACATCATGAACAAAATATCCAGTGACAGTTTTTTAAAATGTGTCCTCGAAGAGAACTTAGTACGAAACCACGTGCGCCTATAAGATAGCTTACCATACAAGTGGCATAAGTATTCGACAAATTGCCAAAAAAAAATGAAAATACTTTACGCTTCGGTCGACTATAACGTAAAAAATGTCGGAAACGTGGCAGTTCATCTTAATAAAAAAACGGAGTGGAAGACCAAGAGCGACAATATCTGCAGTTGAACGCAGAATTGTGGTTTTCAGCAAGTTAAATAGGCATAAACCAGCCCCAGAAATCACCACAGAATTAAATGTTGGCCAGTGTTTGTACAGTCAATCTTCGCCTAGAAAACCGGTCTTCATGGACGCATTGCGATGAAACAGTCATACTACTCAAACAAGACCAGCAAAGGTGACGGTAGAGTGGAACAACTTTCTATAATCGGCATCCAAAATAAAGATCTGTGGATGAAGGTGGGAGTTAAGTGATGGTATGGGCCTGTTTTGTATCTATATTAAAAAAAGAAGGCTATCGCAAAATTTTAGAAAAGCGCGCCAAGAAAATGATCCACTACATTCCCCTAAAGTACCTATGTAGAGGAAGGAACTCTCAAAATTATGGAATGCCCTCCGCAGAGCCCCGACTTGAATCCAATCGAGTTACTATGAGAAGAACTGAGCCGAGAAGGACGAACATCGGATCTCACACCTGCTAATCTATCTTTGTTCACACGTCTGTGTCTGTAGCCGAACATACCTATGTAATATGTTATCCTGTTTTCTACAGTACCTACCGGCCACAATATTGTCTTCCAGTACCGGCCATTTATTAAGCTCATTTCTGAGTAGTTAAATTCGCTTACCTACAGATACACAAAAATGTCAGACGTTGAAAATGATAGTAGGAAAAGGAAGAAGAAAAGCACCTGAAGTCCTGCAAATATGCAAAAAGTCTTACGAAATGCCATAAATAATGAAATAAGTGCACGCCAAGCCGCAGATTGTTATAAGTAAGGCGCCACGGACTACATTGAATGACACAATTAGTCCTATTAAGCATGATAAAGAGATGTCAATTGAACCACTTACCTATGGATCGCCTTCACAAAAACTTTTCACTTGAACACGAAAACATATTGGCAGAACACGTTAAAGACTTGACATATTCCTTTAACAGAAATAAAGACCAGCGTTACACAAAGTCAATCAATATCACAATTGCTCTACCGATACAGATCCCGAATCACAAATTGCCTCTACTCAGCAATTCATATTTCAAACAAAAGTTGTCATTAACTAATCCGCTGACAATTTTAAAGTCATAATTAAAGAACTCTCGCCGGTTCCTGATGCTTCGAAGAGAAGAGCTACTGCACGACGTCGTAAATCTGAAAGAAGATGCTGAAAGGGAAAGAGAAACTAAAAGACCTTTTTCAGGAAAATATGTTGGCAAGAAAGGACTCTGGTTTCAAGAAGAGATGTCAGCAAGCAAGCCGAGAAAGGTAAAAACGAAAACCTGTTTCCTCCCTGCAGACCGATTGAAGAAGAGACAATTTGTCCTTTGTGCCTGGATTCTCATGAAGAGAATTGGATACCATGTGGAAACTGCAAATCAAGGGGAGCGCCTAAACACTTCTGAGCGGTACTCTATGCATCTTCCGTGCTAGCCCCATGTTAAGAGGAGTACTAAGCTACTGAAGCACTGATTGATTTGAATTAGTACAAAACCTGTGCAAATTCTACCTAATTTGTAGACGCTTTGAGGGATAATTTTAAGCTTCTTACGTTAATATCTAGAACTTCCTAGTTCTAAAATCAACATAATGGAGCCTAGTTAAAAGATACCTCAAAAAAATATTAGATAGGTACTTTTATTCTAATTTCAACCTACACAAAGCTTAGTACCAGAAGTGAATGGGACAATGACATCGTTTTGAAACTTCATAGTAGCGCCACGAAATGGTACACTGATGGATCCAAAACGGCAGAGGGAACTGGAATAGGGATATATGGGTCTAGAACCAAATATACCGAAGGTTTGGGGATGTACGTACCCAACTATCTTCCAGGCGGAAATACACCCTATTGCGTCTAGTTCAACATCGATAGAAGCTATGAAATGCAAGAGATTATCATAATGTTTGATAGTCAAGTAGCCATCAGGGCGCTGAACTCCAACGTTATCCGCTCCAAAATGGCTTGGGAGTGCCTAGACAAACTAAACGAGCTAGGCAAAAGCAATAAGGTAACCCTACTGTGGGTTCCGGGACACAGCGGAGTGAAAGTAAATGAAATAACAGATATCCTTGCTAAGAAGGGAGACAGAACACTTTTTGTGGGGCCTGAACCTTTTTGCGGGATAATCTAAGGCCTTCCGATATCCTATACTTTCTAGAACGAATCGGATTAATTGGCCAGCTGTAAACACAGCGAGAATGGGGGACACAATAGATGTTTCAGGTCGTATCACCCCAACACCACACATACATACATACAATTTCAACCTATCAATCTAATTCAAAAAATGAAACTTGAAAGCACGAAAAGAGTTGCGTTTGGCATACCTATCTGTTACATACCTACCTATCTATTTATTTATTATTATTCGTTTGCAGTTTTCTGTCTTTATTCTGGATTCCTTTTGATATTCCTAAATACATGCGAAAGAAGTAGAAATGATATTTCCCCACAAGAACAAATGCTATTTCGAAGAACTACGGTAATTTCTCTAAAACTTTTTTACTTCTACCTACTAGCTAAACAATTGGGATAGTTATAATTATTCATTGCCTACGTACAGACACCAGACATGAGTTAAGTAGGCACTATTGTTTTAATTGTTCAGTATATTTACCTGGATTTAAAATAATATGTTTAAAAAAATGTACCTAATGTATTACAGTTATTTCATCATCTTTCAAACTACATAAAAGCCTACAAGATTTTTTAAATTTAACCCTGCGGTTACGCCCTATAAACATATTAAACCATGAAACTGTACTATTTATGTCTATCTAAATTAACTAACGGAAAATTGACTATTACAATATACCACACCGACAATAGGGTGGAAGAGCAGCTAATTAATAAAAAAACAGACGGTTAGATTCGGTAAGGTTTCCTATTAACAAGAAAAAACAAATCGAGGGTGTTCTAAAACCCAGGCCTTCAACTGCGACGGAATCCCCGTCAATAGCCAACACCCGGCCTCCGTGTCCGTTAACTAAAATCTATTATCTTGGGTTCTTCGCCAAAACAAACTGTACAAAATCCGTTACGGTAAAGTTCTCGTTCGGCGTTTTCCTAACGCTGATTTGCCACGTGCCAATGAGTCGGCATTCGTAGTGCCCGACCAATGATCGACAATATAATCGCCCCACCTCGCGCAAACTCCCTATCAGCGTCAGGCGTGGTTACGAACACCATTGGCGTTCCTGTTGCGGTTAGCGGAATCTACGTCCAGAAACAACCTAACAATGTGAGTTTAGTTCCACTCAGTTCGCCGGTGGATTTCGAGGTGTTGGCATGCCTCGAGTCTTGTTTCACCATGAGATGGAATTCGCTTACAGACCATATCACTACCCTTCGCCACCTTCCGTTTTACAAAGACTCGGCTTCGAACCGCCCCTATTTTCTGCTACCGCCGTTCTACAGCAGCATCTTCAATATTTGCGCTACACCGAACCTCTGGAATTAACGGCCTGTCCGTTGGATCTATCTACTAAAACTCAAGCACCTATAACACCACCGTGCACACCATCACCTGGTCAGAAAAGACAAACTCTAACGATCTCTACGCCTGAAGTGCCATCGAAGAAAACTAAAAGTATTGCTACGATACCGGCGACGAAAAAAACCAAGGCAATTAGAAAATTAAATTTCGACGAGGATAACAGTTCCCCAGTTTCAGGGACTATCATCAGACAACTGGGTCCAGACGAGACTTTAGTTGTTAGGAAAGGAGATATTGATCCTGCTTTTAACGTTGTGGAAGTAACTGAGGAGGCTAAAGCGGAATTGGCTAAAATTGAAAACAACATTGGCGACTACGTTTGTCGTTTATGTCGAGAATTATATGAAGATGCTTTCGGGTTAGCACAGCATCGTTGTTCAAGAATTGTTCATGTAGAATACAAATGTCCGGAGTGCGACAAAGTATTTAATTGTCCAGCCAATCTAGCTTCCCATCGAAGATGGCATAAACCCAGACCAAATAAAGAAGTTAAAAGCGAAGAAGTTTCCGACAACGACAGCTCGGAGCAGTTTCCATGTGAACAATGTGGCAAGAAGTTCAGAAGAATTGCGTATCTTAGAAAACATCAAGCAACACACCAAGGCGACTGACAACGGCTAATTCCAGTACGCCCGATTCCGAGAATGGCACCGAGATTGTGGCGACCACCACCCTTACCACAACTATCTACTAGTCACTCTGGCCCGCCAACTTCATCTTTAGAAAGGTATGTTCCTAACGTTACGTGGATCTGTCCTTTCTGAATATTTACGGTTCTAGTCATTTTATAGTCAGATTACTTTTGCTAGTCATTTTATAGTCGAATTAGGCACTTTTGCTAGTCATTTTCTAGTCCGTTAGTAAAATTGTATTATATGTAGTATTTATAATAAATCTAGTCATCTAGTTATCTAGTCACTTTATTTTCTAGTCACTTTTTTTGCATTTCTACTAGTCGTGAAAATTCCAGATTATTTAAAAAATTATTCTGAGTAAAATAGGTACGGAACCAGTATTTATATTGTGGATATTTATTGTAATTATGTAAAATACTTAGGTCTAAAGTAAATTTAAGTTAATTAAGATTTGCCAGTCAATTAGGTATTATTAGTTGACAGGTTTAAAATATAGGTATACCTACCTATCACTTTTAGTTAGGTTTGTTTTGCACATAATTATTAAAGTTTTCTATCGAATTAAACATATGGCATGCAGAATTATAATTAACTATTAGAACATAACTAAGAGTTTAGCAAAACCTATTCTCTTTTTTTAAGACTTTCCGAAGGTTTTAGGGACTTGAACTTTGAGTTCGACTTCAACCTAAACATTCTTAGGTATAGGTAATTAGCTTATTTTTATTGAGTTGATTTCCTATTATTAACAAATTACTTTTCTCAACTTTCGTATCTCAAATTATCTACGTTTTCCGTTAGATTTTAATTGTTGTAATATATGCGTCTAATAGCCGAACATTTTTGGAAAAAGCAATGAAATCACCTTAAGACCAAACTTGCAACCATTATATTTTAAATCGTCACAGTATACATGCATATAAAGTGCAATATGTACTTAGTTTATGTTATCCGGTTGTATAGGTAGGTACATTAGAAACCAAACAATAACAACATATCTCGATTAAACAATAATCGCATTATCATTAAGTAGCTATGCGTTAAATTAATATTTTGAAAGTTAAAACTTTGAATAACAACTATTGATAACTTTAAATCATCAACAAGTATTGTAATGTTTCTCTTACAATTATAAACTTTTCAATATAGGTACAAACCTAAAACATACATCGGGTAATAGGTAGGTACCTACCTACATTTATCAGAATAGATCTACTGCTGACAAATGATAAAATATGTCTTAATATATTTTAAAATATTCTAAATATAACCACAATCTGTAAAGTTAACACACAACAGTTAAAATATCACCAATTAAAATATGTATATACAGAGCGTCCATGAATATATCTTTGTTATACATACAAGTTATAGGATGTAGAAGAATTTATATGTACCTATGTCTTGATATCTTTTTTCCGGAAAAAGATATTGAACGCTAAACATTGGTATGGTGCGCTGAGTTGGAACATCATTGTTTAACGTCACAGATAGTTTTCATCTCATTTCAAAGTGTGTAGGTTTTTTTTAGTTTTGACTCTAAATATTATGTAACCATTCACATATTCGAGAATACCCTGTATATCATTAAATACAGGCGAAATTCTAATAATACAGATGATCATATTACAAAGACTTCTTATCATATTACAAACTGTGTGTTATCGACAAATAAACAATAAAGTACCTATTTTTGCTTGCAATAAGATTTGTCACCAATATAAACATTATTTATAAGAAATTTATTAGCACAACATTAAAACCTAATTAACGGATCTATATTTACACTGGACAGGCAGCTAGCTAACACAGTGACAAAATATTGTATTCCGACATTCAATTCTCTGGAGGTACGGTAACATTTTTCTCAAATTACAATCTAATCGATTCAGCGAAGTAACTTATAAATGTGTAAGATAAATTAATATTTTATTTTTGAAAGTAATATGATGTAGGTACTTTCGAAGTTATGAATCGATTCATCCACTAAAGAGCAGTGATCATCATTCCAAGTACCTAATACCTACTTTAAATGTTTTGATTATAATTTTTTTTCCTATAATAAAATACAATTGTATACAATAGAATATCAGTTCTACGTTAATTATTTCTTGTTTATTAATACTCATAATAAGCATTTACGTAAGCAAACATTGTATATCAAAGGTCTACTTCTTGATCGTACCTACTTATTCACATTTGGAAGAACGAGATGTAACAATAACAGATTTGTCAGCGAATGTACTTACATAAACCACCAGACACTATCAGTCTTAGAAAATGAACTACCTAAATACATGCTCCAGAATGTAGTAGTAGTACTTACCTATAATTTTCAATTTCACTATAATACACCATGTTCTAATTCGATAGATCCTAAATTGCTACTTTATTATTATATGCCGTATGTTTACGGCGACCCCAGTCAACTAAGAAAGAGACAGCTACACAATACGCACGCCTGTAGATCCTTCCAGCTTTGTCTGTCTCTTTCTTAGGTGACTAGAGTGGCCGCAAACATATTGTATCCTACTTATGTGCAGCAAAATTTCTGGGGATGTTGGTTCATCATCACAGTAGTGATCCTTAAATTTTTGATCTTTACTGCAGTTTACCACTAATGTATATGCACGAACGTGTGGTACAGAAGTTGTCATAAAATAAAACTAAGTAGTTTTCGTAACAATAATTTTGACTGTAGGTTTGGACTTCGTCTATTTTGTTTGAACTTAAATTAGATAAATCTTAATATAATTATCTTTAAAATGTGAATATTATTATGAAATTCTTATCAAACACATAATTTTCACAAGTTTATTAACAAAATTTAGGACAAAGTTAATTTCCAAATAAAAGTGTTGGAAATGGTGTTACCTACTTATAGGACACCTTAGCAAAGATTACAAAAAATATCACATAATTGATGCAAGACAAGCACATAATTGGTATATAAAGGCATAAAGGTGACTGCCAGTTACATAACATAATCCCTCGTCTAGATTCGAACTATGTTTGAATGATAGCTTGATTCAAGCGACCTAACTTCCCTTGGATTTTTTATATGGTTACAAAAACAGGTCTTTCGGTATAATCAACAAGATTGCATTAGAAGTATATTTTTAAATAACAGAAAAAATTAAAGCGCAAAGAAAAGCAATAAGAATTTTTATAAATGTCAGATTGCTGCTGCAGGTATTTAATCAGCTTATTAAATTCGTATTACCTACTTTTTTTCCAAAATAAAAGATCATAGAAATATTATTAATGTATATGTATATATAAATAATATATGGTATAAATATATGAAGATCTATGTATAAAAATAATTATATTATAATTTATTATTATATTATTATAATATTATAATTTTAATATAAGTAATACCTATTACTCAATATCGTCGAATTTGTAAATATAATAATAAGACATAATACGAAAATTATAGAGAGTATTATATAACTATTGTCTTTGGATAGTTCTGTAGGAATTATTTATTTAAAAAATGTGATATTTACTTTTAGTTTTATTTTCAAATCAAAAATATATTTAATTTTTCCTATAAGTATGTAATATTAATTTGCTCTATTTTTTATCTTTTTTTAATAATATAAAATAGAAGATTTCATTTCAGTTCCTTTTAGCTTATAAATAAAATGTAAATTTGGAATTTCCTTAAGTGAAATCTAAAATTTAATTCTTACGCATTAAAGTAAAGAAACGGTGCGGGCTTGGGAAGAAGTTTGCAATAAGCTCAAAGCGGCAACTTAACCGCACTTTAAAAAATCTATTGTAAATTTTCGTCAAAGTACAAATTAAACTTTTTTAGGGGATTGGTTGCCAGTAATCGTTTTATCTATTAATGTAAATTTTTTTGCACTAATATCATTTTATACAAGTACCTATATATATTTTTTTATTTGCTACGTAAAGTATATTTAGTTTTTTTTAATATGACTGAAAAAATTGTTAGTATATTAACTTTGAAAAGAAAAATTGTTAAAATACGAATTCTAATATAAGTATAAGAATTAGAGTATATCTATACAGTTTGGCTCATTAGATTAGTATAAGGTTCCTCCTTAAATTAATAGAAGGAACATATTTAGGTATCACGCTGCTGAGCCGCCTGCATACTGTACTAATTAGTAAAGATTGTGATATTAATGTTATAGTGATTTATCGAAATCAACCTAGTCATAGATATATGTACAAAATACATAAAAATTCGAGTGTTTCTAGTCAAATTGTAGATAGCCACGAAAACATGCATGGGCACTTTAACGAAGTGTTATCTTGATGATCTCGTTGTGGTTATATTAGATTAAGTGCGCAGCTTTTTAGGAATTAACATCCCTAAAAAGAGAATGTGAATCTTGACTACGTTTTACTGATATTATTCATTGTTACTACAGTTATATAAAATGTAATTACATAGATTCACATTCCAAGCTGTTGTAAATAATTGTAAAAACTAATATTTATTTATTTAGATTTTAAGATTTTCGATTTAATAATTTCTTTTATATAATGTATTATTGTATTGCGTTTTATTAAATAAATACATGCAACAATTATATTGAATTTTAATTGGTTTAAGATGTTACGTTCAAAATGAGTATTCTGCGGTAGTCTGCACTTTCAACATCACAATTATTGAAAATTTATAGTTTCTGTATTTAAAAATATTTAATTTAAAAATATTTATACAAGGATCGTTCGATAACTAAATGGCCTAACACAAAGACGGCGCGAATCTGGAGCAATCTTCTTTACCATTTTGTAGAACAATTCTTATAACAGTACAGACTAATCTGTCTAGTCACGTCTAAAAGTCTCTGTTTGACAGTATACAGGGTTTCCACGGCCGAGCGGGACATGAGGGAATACATACAATCGGTTTTCGGTGATTATTATCTCCCTGATACTACTTCACTCAAATTTAAATGCCACATATTATAACTGGGCTAACAATGCCCATTTCCACAACCATAGTACAAAGAAAGGCATTTTAATAAAGACAGAAAATTATTATTTTTAAATCTATTGCACGTGAATTTCTAATAACGCTGTTAACATATGATAGGACTGCAAACGGCCGTGGCGCAAGGGTTTACGCAATGTACGGATTGTTTACGTTCGAATCCCTACAGATCAATTTTGTTTTTTTATTTTTTTTATCTTCAACAACAATGATTTTTAAAATAACAAAAATGATCGCGTTCTATTATGTTTGGCTTTTCAATTAAAAATTAAAAAAAAA
>SMLS01056952.1:0-12190 GCA_004785975.1 Popillia japonica
CGTGGAATTCGTAAGCTTAGTATTCAAATTGAAGAAAGTTTTTCAGCGTATTAGAGGAACACAACACCGAATTTTGGCAGGACGAGGTCTCTATGGATGTCTGCATAGCTCACGAACTGTCATTACAGTCATTCGTGCAGATATTCGTGCAAATATGCTTGATTATCAATTTGAGAAAATTAGAAGACCAAAGATTCTTGGACACAACCAGCAGATCAGTGGAGGTAAAATGTAAGTCGCACGTCTAAAATACTCGCTAAGAGGTGGTGCGCATAGGGGCTTAAGGACAGCCTCTGTTCCTTCATGTTGAGGTTTGATGAAGGCGATGCCGATTGTACTTTCTGGAGAAGCTTGTCTCCGCTAGTGCAATAAGGAGACAGTTTATTAGTAGAGACTTGCGTGAAAGATAAACATAAAAATAGTCAGGTCAAAATTACCGAACCAAGGCATATTGTCATAATCTGTTCTCTATCAAAGACCAAAATATTGGCGCGACTAAATGGTTGAAGATTGGTTGGAAGATGTCATATGTAGGCAAAATCTTCATCACTAGCTTCTTTAAACCGAAATAATCATTGCCTCATATGCTGTGATGAGAAATTCTTGGTTTCAACATGAGAGCCATTAATTTCAGGCTATATATTCTATTAGAGTTGCAGCCTGACGGATTTCCTCGACATCAGATGCTTCTGATCTTCACGTAAGACGTTTGTTCGTTTTTTGAACAGATTGTACCATTTAAACATTTGAACCATTAAATATTGAAAGCAAAATTTGTTGTACAGACATTGTTTTTCGAAGTTCTTTGACGTAAAGATGTGCAGCTCTATGTTGGCAGCAATTGTGGATGAATTTTTTATCCATACATAAATTGGGATGAGGTCAAGGAAGGTGGTGGAGTCAACGTTGGCCATATTGCTCACAGAAATTATCATTAGATCAAATCAGATTATTTCAAAAAAGAATGTAGCCAAACACTATCCTGTGACTAAAAAAATAAAAATCCAAACATATCTAAATCTGTTGTGAGCTGACTCGTCTATTCGAAAACATCTTAGCGCATCAAAAAAAAGCAACAATTGATTTCGCTTTCATTATTACACCTGATAGAACACCAACAGATCGGATCCACAACATTTTTTTAGTAAAAAGAAAACAAAGCAATCAGATCGTGATTCACAATTACCTATTATCATCATCTATTCAATTCTCGTCTAGTTATGAATCAGTTAGAACGATGACTATCGGCCGATTCTCAATTTGTGTTTGACTTCTCGCCCGCTGTGCTTGTGATTGTGATGTTATAATAAAAGTATTCTTATTGGTGGCGTGAGCGAACGCGACCACAATAGAAATGAAAAACATAAAGGCGATATCTAACATTATCTTATTGTTATTATATACATATACTGTATTGTAATTGGCGTGTATACGGGATAAAATAAGAATACGAGGAAAAAAGTATCGCGAAATTGCGAATTTTAATAATGGTTAATACGGTGTTAAAACCTGCGAGGTCATTCGGTAAGCTTGACAAATGGTTGTGCGAATTAAGTAACGTTTTACTATGATAAAAACTCAAACAACATAGGTAGGTATATATTGATACAAGTTTTTAGATTTGTTATTTTAAATATGTTCAAAGTAATTGCCAATTACAATAATGCATTTAACCATTCTCTCATTTCATAGTTAACCTTTTGGTCGGAACCTTTTTCCTTTGAATAGTTTTTTGAGCTGAAAAATAGCCAGAAGTCACACACCGCCAAATTCGGTGAGTAAAGGAGGGTATTCTATAATTTTGATTTTGTTTTCCGCTAAATACTGGACAGTTGTGTCTGCTGTATGTATGGGACACTTTATTGAACACAGAAGGCAAACTCGTACTTCTAAAATATTGCGTGCATAACTTTTTTCCATTGCTCTTTTGTCTTTTTCACCATTGGCATCGTAGGGATTTTCTCATCTTGTTAGTTGTAATTCCTGTTACTTCTGATAGCTGTCATTTTCTAAAAATGTTTTGTATTATTTGACAGTACTGAATATCGTAGTGATGAAAATCCCTCTCAGAAGCGAGGTTGTCAAAATAGATTTCTTTGCATTTTGATAACTGTAATATTATGAAAACATTTTTGACAGCTGTCAAATTTTAAAAATATAAAAATGCTAAAACTGCTGTCTAACTTGTTACGTATTTTACTCTTTTTGTAATGCTTTGTATCGTTGCAAACTAGGTACTTGTAATCTTTTATTACATTTATTTTACAAAAAAATCAGACATTGACTGATATTGACATTTTTTAATTAACGTATTAATAACAACTTTTTTAAACAAAAACTATATGCTTGTTACTATGCTAATCTAACGTAAGTAATCTTAACATGCCCCCTACTTTGAAAATATGAGGAGCATTTTCAACGATTATGAATTCTACACATCCTCAGCTTTGGAAACTCCGTCGTCATCATCTAAGGGAAGAGGGCACAATTTCGCGAAAGATCGCTTAACTTCACCAGCGCTTGTTTTTACTGTGACCACACGGTTGATTCCGTCCTTTCCTGGGTGCACGGCGACAATTCGCCCAAGTTTCCATCTCAGCGGAGGAGTGTTGTCATCCTTGAGAATTACCAACATGTCTTTTTCTAATTTGTCGTGATTTCTTCCCCATTTGGTTAGCCTTTGTAGCTCGGGAACATATTCGGATTGCCATCGTTTCCAAAAATGTTGCAAACATTGCTGTATGTGTTGGAATCGCAACAGTCTACCTGTAGGCACTTCCTTCAGATCCACGTCTGGTACCGCGACTAGTGGTCTTCCCACCAAGAAGTGAGCCGGGGTTAAAGGGACCAAGTCGTTTGGATTGGAAGACATGGGGAATAACGGGCGTGAATTCAATACTGCCTCTACCTGTACAAGCAATGTATTGAGCTCTTCGAAAGTAAGATGAGCGTTACCTAGGACTGTTTTAATATGCCTTTTAGCGGATTTTACACCGGCCTCCCAGAGCCCACCAAAATGCGGAGAATGGTGTGGTATAAATTGCCATTCAATGTTGTTTTGTGAAAAATGATCATCAATGTTTTGTTTGCTTTGTTTTAAAAATTCTCCCAAGTGTTTTAGCTCTGAATACGCACCGATGAAGTTACTACCATTGTCGGAAAGTACTCGCGCTGGCATTCCACGACGCGCTACGAATCTTCTAAATGCCATAACAAACGCATCTTTAGTCAAATCCGAAATAAGTTCTAAATGAACCGCCTTTGTAGCGAAGCAAATAAAAAGACCGATATAGCATTTGCTAATTTTACCACCGCGGCCCTTTCTATCTTTTATTAACAACGGCCCAGCATAATCAACACCGGTAGTATTAAAAGGCGAAGCCGGCTGCACGCGAAATTTGGGCAACTGACCCATAATCGGTTGTATTGGTTTTGGATTGCTTCTGAAACAAGTTACACATTGCTTAATTATCTTAGTTGCACGGTTTCTACCGCGCACTGGCCAAAACCTTTCTCTTATAGATGCCAGTAAATGCTGAGGACCTGCATGCATCAAGCGCAAGTGTTCGTCCTTAAAAATGAGTTGTGTCAAACGATGTTTGGAGCACAGCAGAATTGGGTGCCTTTTATCTGAACAGAAATTTGAATTTTTTAGCCGTCCTCCAACTCGGAGAATGCCTTCGTCATCTAAAAAGGGGTCAAGATTTAAAATACGACTCTTAAAATTTGATGGTTTCTTATTTTTTAAAGACTGTATTTCGGCAGAAAACGAATTACACTGAGCAATTTTGAGCAAAACTTTAAAGGCTTTGTTAATTTCTGAAACCGTCAGTGAACCCGCTTGCATTGGTTGACCTGCTTCTTTCCTTTGACAATTATTTTTGAATCTTAATATCCAACTAAGTACTCGTTTTAATATTTGCAAGTTTGAAAAATTTTCAAAAGAAAGCGTTAGCAAAGGATACGAAATAAAGGATTGTGTATAAGACTTTGTCTCTGGGAGTTCCGCTTTGGAAAGTGTAATTTGTTTTGGCCATTCAGCTTTTTCTTTTCCTAACCAACTAGGGCCATTCCACCAAAGTTGCAATACTTGGCTTTCGTCTGGTTGTACACCCCTCGATAAACAATCTGCTGGATTGTCAGAACTGTAAATATGGCGCCAAATTCCCAAACGCGTCTTTTGTAGTACCGGTTTGTTTGTTCCTAACTGAATCTGTCCCACGCATAACAAACGCCAAAATAAATCAGCCCCGATTAGCACCTCTACGTTATGCGGTTCATAAAAAGAAGGATCAGCTAGTCTTAAACTTTTCGGAATTTCGAGCTCAAAAACATTTAAAGTGACGCTTGGCAAATTTCCGGTGATCTGCGGAACTACAAAACAGCTTATATCGGCCGAAAAATTATTGTGTAGTGATTCGACGCGTATGTCGCATTTTGCTTCGATATTAGATAACGTATTGTTCAAGCCACAAACCGTGATTGTTTCCTTTGTGGTAGTTAAATTCAGTTTCTCGCATAGATCTTTCGTAATGTAACTGGACTGCGATCCAGAATCTAGCAACGCACGAACTGTGTGTGGTGAATTTTTACTGTCTAAAATTTGAATATAGGCGGTTGACAGAAGAACTTCCGCGTCAGCCGAATATACCGACATTGCATGACTGTCCGCTGATTTGCCGGGTTTGTCATGGCACTGTTCTGTTGTCCTTTCATTGTGTAAAAGGGTGTTGTGCTTAGATTGGCATTTCTTACATGTAGTCCTTCGGCAAACCTTGTCTGTATGACCAGGTCGTAAGCAATTTAAACATAGTTTTAATGCAAGCAATTTTTCTCTCCTTTTGTCAATTGAAAGTTTCAAAAATTCTTGACAATTTTGAATGTAATGGCTTTTGTTGCATATTCTACATTTCATCCAGTCTTGACTTGCTTCTGTATTTAAGAAACCGCGAGTGTTTTTTGTGTAAGCTTTTTTGTCATGTTGCCGAACTTGTAACGTCTCTAACAATTCCGCGCGCGTTTTCAAAAATGTTTTTAAATCCGGTAAAGTACGCACGTCCTTTCCGGCTTTACAACGTTCCCATTCCCTGATGGATACCGCGTCCAATTTTAATGATATCATGTAAACAATAAGAGTATCCCAGTTATGGGTAGGTTGTCCCAGCTGTTCTAATGCGCGTAAATTTTTCGATAGGGTATCTATGATTTTTCTGAGCCCTTCCGGGGATTCTTTTGGAAGTGGTTCGATATCAAATAGTTCCTTTACATGGTTGTGAATTAAAAGGTTTTTGTTATCATACCGATCGAGCAACGCGTTCCACGCAACTGCGTAATTTGTTACTGTAAATTCTAAAGATCTAATTGCTTGAATCGCGCTTCCCTCTAAGGCGGCTCTTAAATAATGGAACTTTTGTATTTCACTTATGCTTTCATTGCTGTGTATGAGAGATTCATAGGTATCGCGAAATTCTAACCAGCACGCGTAATTTCCGTCAAACTTCGGTAATTGAATCGTTGGTAATTTGACGTGACAAGTATTTTTATTGTTAATTTCGCAATGGTTTTGTGGCGTATGATGTGATTGTATCTGAGAAATATTGTGATTGACTTGTGATTGTATATTATCTTTTATAATTTGTTTTGCCCGAGCGACTTGGAGGTAAAAATTGTTTTCAAATGATTCGCGTTCTTGCAATTCAGCCCCCGCACTGTCCGACTCGGTTTCGATGATTGTTTGTAACTGATCGAACTCGTCGATAACTAATTCGAATCGCTTTAGTCTTTCTTCTAATTGAATAATATCGATATTGGTGACTTCATTATCTGATTTTGCCTGAAGTTCGGCCAAAAATTTCGAAAAATTGGTAATTTTTGTTTTTAACGCGCCTCTTTTCTTTGCTTTATCGGCCATGATTAGAAGCTTATGTTTACGCGCCCTTGAAACCCAAGTTTGTTACACTGAATTGTTTGAAAAAAATGCGCAGAAACTAAACTTAGTACAGGTAGGGCAATTGAATTGATTGGTATCGTACCCCAAGCGGAAAGGTGAGGATTGACTCACCCCTTTTCCTTTGACTTTGAGTTCGAACGTTATGTTGTGTCGAGAGACTGGGTTTCGTTCACAGGGACTCGCTATGAAGCAGGCACTGTATCACCTCTCTGCGTATCCCCGCGATGTCCTTCTGATTATTGCGTTATTTGCACTTTTATGTAACTACGCTCTGCTACCATTAATATGTTACGTATTTTACTCTTTTTGTAATGCTTTGTATCGTTGCAAACTAGGTACTTGTAATCTTTTATTACATTTATTTTACAAAAAAATCAGACATTGACTGATATTGACATTTTTTAATTAACGTATAAATAACAACTTTTTTAAACAAAAACTATATGCTTGTTACTATGCTAATCTAACGTAAGTAATCTTAACATAACTATCAAATACATTGTTCTCTGGAAGTAGTTTAACTAGGAGGCTAGCGGGGGTGGCGAGAATAATCTCTTGCTGACATTTTTACATATTTCTGTGTCTATAGATTCTAGTTGTACTTCAACATATTTCTTTCTTCATATTAAAATATTTTTACACCGAATTTACAATCTTATTCAAATACTAATTGTAAGCACAAAATATTTATGATGACCGATGTTATACGTCAAATATTCACGTAGCTTGTATACCTGCCCATAAATGACGTTTTCTGTTTACAATATTTTGAGGTTATGGAAGATGTCAACATATTTCTGACAGCTGTCAAATTGTAAAAACGGAAACTTTTGTAACAGAGCTTTCAAACAGCAAGAGCAGTTACTTTAATTCCATGTATACTAGTTTATAAATATCGGATTTTTACTGTCAATTATCGCAGAGGTAATCATTCTTAAAATTTCTGGTCTACTTCTGGTGTACCATAAGGACCAAACTTTGGACCACCTTCAAGCAACTGTCTTTAGGGATAGGTACTACAAAAAAACACTCAATCTCATCTTCTGACTGTAACCTTTTTCTTCTCAAATGTTTTTTGAGCTCAAACAAAAATCTTTTATCGCCAGTTACAATTTTAAACATAATCTGACGGCCTCCACCATTCAACAGATCTTAAGTTTGTTGGCAAACTCTAACACCTTCTGCTTTTTGTAAATCTGTCTAATGATGGGGGTACAAACTAAGTTATAACCGTTTTTAAATGTAAATGATCGCGCAATATTGATCCCATTTGCGAGGATCCAATCTTCAGGTTGGATTCTATCATTGCATAGGTAATGCGGTTGTCCTCTTCCACCATCTTTTTCACCGCAGCAACTTGCAACCTCATTCAATTCTTTGTATTATCAATAAACAGTAGCCAATAATGGTGCAAGATTCCTCTTTGAAATACTCTGTATATATTTCCTGTAGAAGCACCTTCGAGTACAAGAAAATAAATGTATTCCCAAATGCATTTTCGTTTGCGCAGTACTGTCTGTACAAACTCCTCTACTACTACACAATAAATTGAGTTCGTCTCCCGTGAAAGCCAAGACGAAGTTAGCCGTACCATTGCAAGTCTTTTTATCTCGTTGTATCCGGAACGGAAAAATTCAATTAACGTATGAACTTTTCTAAATTGAACATAGAGAAAGCTGCTGGGCTATACTCTTTTTCCACGCGACCGGAAATTCTTATTATTAAATTAAAGCCGTCGCAAAGTGAATCAGGTGAATGAAGAGATTAATATAGACTGCGGTGTATGCATATTTTTTGTGTTCCTTTCTTGGAAACTAAATCAGATTTGCGGTAATACTTGTAAAAGGAATTGCGATTTAATTAAAGAAAAACATTGTTAAAGTGATTAAAAATTTTTAATATATTGCGTGCATCTGTGCGTATGCGAATAATTGATTGAAAGAGAGAAAAATATTCTGATTTTAGATTAATGGCGTATAATATGCGGACTTGCAGGTAAAATTACATAATTTATATGGCGGTAAATTTATTTCTAGAGCTTTAATTATGAAACTAGATTTTAAATCTCTTTTTCATAAAATTACTTTTAAAAATATGTAGCTGCCACACTTTAATTGTACTGTTTGACGGTTTTGCAGCTAAAGAAAGCCACCATCACCACCTTATAATTGTAGCAAAGTAGAACGATCCTTGTAACAGTGATTTTGTTGACAAAACTTTGGTTTGTAAGACGTAAATATAAATCTAGCCTTCATTTAATGTTTAAGAAATTTGCTTTCTGCATTCGATCCATGTATTGAAAGCCAAATTTGATGTACACTCATTGCAGCACTTCAATTTCCTTCTTCAATTTTCATCAGTTGAAAAGAAAGTTAAGCTATTGACGTAATCAGATATTAGCCTTATATCAAGGTAGAGACTTACAACACACATCATTCAAAATTTGTTACCCAATTATAAAATCTGTAAAATTCCTCAATTTTCGAACAGTTGTTTTGACCGCATCCAATAAAACCGAAATCATACCTTTGAAAGAAGTGAAGAGCTTTTGAACATCCAATTTTGATCATGAAAATTATAAGCTGATTGAAAAACTAAGTTTGAAGCAACTTTTTCGACTAATTATACACTGGTTGGAGCTGCTTTTAACGTAATTTCAAACTGGTTTAAGATGATTCGTTTTGGCATCTCACTACTAGATCAGAATCAATCTTCCTGGGTTCTAGACAAATTCAGATGGATCAACCCTCAAGGTTTATAAGTGTCTGAAATTCTTGATAGAAAACAAAAACAAACACAATTTCACAATTCATGTTGGCAATTTTGTCCTGTCTTAGTAAAATATTTCTACGAGATTTGTTAATACCCCAAGTTGGCTTTTCTCTAGTCTTTTCTAGTTGGGTTGACAGTTTTCAAAATTTTGGATGCTCTGGTGGTTGGCAACTGCAAATTATTCTGTTTTTTTGCTTTAAAGGTTTTTTTTCTCATTCAAAGTCAGTGGTTAAAGAAATGTTGTTCGATACCCCCCAGTTTGGTTTTTGCTTTTATTACATTGATTTTCTGATATTCAAGCTTCATAACAAAGGCTTACATATTGGCTAGTTTGGCGAATTGTGACAGTGTGTGACAGAGTCCTTTTTGCATAGATAAAAAAGTTTTTACAATGCCCAAATTTGATGCTCTTTTCCCAATAATCTGCAATTTGAATAAAATTATTATTATTTAATAATAATAATAATAATAATAATAATAATAATAATAATAATAACAATAATAATAACAATAATAATAATAATAATAATGATAATAATTTTTTTTAAATTAAATTCCTCCACTTGCTCCATCTTTCTCGAAACATAAGGCCAACAAATGCTAACCCTACGCCCCGGGTTCCTCACGCTGACCATCCAATTGCCTCCACCACCCACAGACAGATAGGCGCAAAAAGCTGGCCACAACAACAATAATACAAATAATCTAATAACAATATTACAACCGCAACAATAAAAACAAAAAACTACCAAATGCAACAAATTGTAAAACAAAACTTAGAAGACAAATACCTCCTAGCACTAAGTAGATGTACTTGTCAGTGAGGAGGGTTCAGTTTAATGTCACAAAAAATCATAAATCCATATACGCTTCTATACAAACCAAAATCTTTCTTATCTTTTTTTCTAAATATTTCTGTTTCTAACTCCTATAGGGTCAACCGAAATCTAGCTAAAAACTAACCAAAACTCAAACAAACTTTAACAAAAATCTAACTGGAATCTAACCAAACACAAACCCAACCCCAGTCGAAAGGCAACCGAAAATCAACTAAACTAAACCGAGAAATCAACGGAAAAAATGACGGATGTTAAACCAAAAGTAATTGAAATTTATCTGCAATTTAACTGTAAATTCACTGTTCACAGGTTCAACTGCAATTCAACCATAAGTCAACTGAAGTTTATCTGTAATGTAAATAAAATCCATCTGCTAACTATAATTCAACTAAAAAAAATTATTAAAATTAAAAGATCAAGCAAGAACATTTATTTTTGAAGTAACCAGTCTACCAATAATCTCTTAAACTTTGTATGTGATAACTCGGATGCTAGCTGAAAAGGAATAGCATTAAATAGCTTTGGCAAAATCATTATCATCAATAATAATAATCATAATAATAATGACAATAATAATAATAATGTTTACTGTCGTTTGCTCATTGAAGAGCATCGACATTGTCAGTAAGTATATAAAAAAATACAAAAAATACAACATAAAAATTAAAATATTAATACACAGTGAGCGCAGATATAAAAGGACACGTTGTTAAAACATAAAACAGCTTTATAGTTAGCCAAAAAAGTCTCGGTTAAATAGCACACTTGTCTAGGTAATCATCTATATGCGCCACAATTCCTTTAGCAGCAAAAGCAAACATAAACCCTTGCTCCATCGTAAGTAGATTTCTATTGTGTTTTCTTGCCCAGTTCTCTTTTTTGAGCAGAATATACGCTTCCTGGATAATTGCATTCATGGTGTTCTTTATATCAAAATCTCCTTTATAGGAACTACGTTTATAGCTGTTTACCTAATGTAATTATAACATTATCAGGATAGCAGCAAAAATCTCTTCTTCTTTTGGTTCTAGTATACAACTTATGATTTGAAAATCTCTCTAAATTGTGCTAGTTTAGTTGACATTACCTTCAAAATTGTGGATATTTTGGTGGTTGGCAATTGCAACTTCTTCAATTGTTTCTCTCTATTCTTCTTGGAAGTTTTTAATTGCAAACTAATCTGTTAAGCAGGTGTCTGTTTTTCTTAGAATTCATTGGCGCTAATATCATATTCCCCATAGACCTTCTTTGTTATTTTGCTAACAAATTAAGTTTAACTATGATTTTTTGGGGATATTTGCAATTTTACAACATTCATTGATATCTAAGTAGTCTAAATTTCCTTAATAACGTCAATTAATCAGTAATAGTCAGTGAATATAGTCTCTGATAAATAAACACGTTTTAGCCAGTAAACGCAAGTTTATCATCAATTAATGGCACATCATTCAAAAGTATTCATTTTGTGTTGTTAGCCCAAAAGGATTCATAATATTAAAAATAATATTAAAATGGCACAAAATAATGAATTTAATCATTTTAAAAAAAATTAAAATATAAAAATAAACATTAATATATGTATAACATCCCTTATACGTCGATCTAGGAAAGATATTGTAGTAGAATTTTCCCAACTTGAGCTTGTATGTGACTATTAAAGTGAAAACTATTCTGTACTTAACTCCTAACGTAAATAGGTACTTAAAACTTACATACGTAACTGTTTAAGATCAATCGATAAGGCAATACGTCGGTATGCCAAACAACTTGTAAAAAAAACTACAACGATTTAATCGCACTTTTTCACATACGTTTTGCCCCGCAATAAAAATAGCGTTTCCCGACAATTTCTTTACCATTCACAAACATCCGCCGAACGCTTTTTCTATACATCGATTTCATTCAATTTTAACGAAATTACCGATAGATAGAAAGTTTACATAGTTGCAACAATTTCATTCAACCACGGTAACAATGTCAATGACATACATAATACATACATACATGCATGCATACATAGAAACGTTTACGGCTTTCCTATACGTATTTTACGTGGTACATACATAGAAATTATAATAATTGATCGATGGTAAGAAATATTGGGAACGCAATCGTTAATTGCGGCTGCTTTGTTACAGATACATAGAAATCAGGACGCTACCCATTATAGCTTCATCTATGTATGCGTTAAATTACTTATTAAGTTAAATGTTGAATACTGTGTAATTTAGTTTCTATTAGCGATATTAATAAATTCATCCGTGTAACTATGTAGAAGAAAGGATTTGTTAAATACTGTGCGCAATCGGAATATATTGAATATTATTATATTACGGTATTTATCTTTAATTATTAGTTCATTCAATCAAATTAAAATTATATAAAATTGTATACATATATCTAGACCGAAACAATTTCCAGCTGAATAGGAGGGAAGTTTTAATTGGGCGCTGATTTCAGCCAATTTCAGAGGTAGATATGTTTGTTTCTATAATCAAAATTTAAACGTAAACTTTTTGTTCCAATATCTAGTTTTGGAGATATTAAATCAAATAGTTCTTACACTACATCAGTCTATAAACCCACAAAATTTCATTTAAATCGATCACTACCACTTGCTAGTGTTTCC
>SMLS01056954.1:0-10133 GCA_004785975.1 Popillia japonica
AAAAAAAAACGTTAATGTTATTAGGTAAAACAGATTCAGGGAGAACCGTGTTTTGTAGTAATTTTCATAAAATCTTTTGTTTTGCTAATCGTTTAACTTAAGATGGCATATTCACATTTGCGAATGCAATACATGCCGAATGTATTTATCACGAAGAACCGTTCATTTCCCCTGAAACTACTGAAACCGCTAATTGTAAGTTAGTTTATGAAGGAAATCCCGCAACATGTATTGCTGTTAAAAACCAATCTTGTAAGCGCTTAAATAAAAACATTCCTGTAAATATTTCTAATAATAAAGTGTATTAATATGTAAGTGGTCAAAAACATGCCTTTGATGCTCATATCATAAATTTAAGACAAATTTTGTGTTAAGTAATTATACCTTCTGTAATGATCCTAATGTAATGCACACATGTATTGCTTTATCTGTAGACATCCAGCGTCGTGCCCACAAGGCATTTTATGGCTACGATAGCACAGACTTTCAATGGAAAAAAAATTGGAAAGAAAGCAAAAGTCAAACAAATAAATTATCGAGTACCACTAGTACATTAGAATCTAAACCTATTGTTATTGATTGTAAATATATTCATCCTCTACATAAAAATAATTTGTTAACGTTTTGTATTTATGTATATCATTATTAAATTTAAATTACACGATTATTTTCAATATTTTTAAGAACAGTATTTTAACCTTGGTGAAAGTTTTGAAGCGGCGGTTGAGAATAATGCTGATCAACTGTACAAATCTATGTTGAACATACACTTTAAGAGTTTCTATCAAGAATAAAATGTTTTCTAAAACCCTTATTTTTGATGACGATAATGCTCCCAGTACTTTAAAAACAGGAGATACGATTGATTTAAAAAAATTCAAACCAGAAGTAATAATGATTCAAAACCGTATTAGTCTAATCGAAAATTCCGATACTTTCTGCCCTGAAAATATCGAAATTACTTTAGGTCATACTATACATACCTCTAGCACGCTATCCAAGGAATACTAACAGTACGCAATTAAGTTTTAACAATACTATTTATTCCATAGTTACTACTAATGAGGCCGGATACATTGGAGTTAGTACGGGTATTAATACTATAGAGGCTGCTCTTTATTTGCGTAGCTTCGATGATGTATCTGCTGCAGATAGTGCATCGCGTGTAATATTACCAAAACGCAATATGCATTCCTTACCATTCCCTAGACGTATCCAAAACTGAAGATCAAAAAGTCTACTTACCTACTACTTCTCCTAAAACTGCTGCCCAAGTACCTATGTAAGTACTTCAAGTCCACTTGAATATGATCAATCATTAAAACAGTTAATTGATTCCTATATTCTAGAAGTATTACAAAATAATGATAACACATACGCTTTATATCCCGGAAAAAATCAATTTCAAAAAGATTTCAAACAGTTTAACGAACGATATAGTGCCATAGATTGTACAGGACCATCATTCAATGAAACGCTTTGGCAACTTGATCAACGGTATCAATGTTTAATTAATCGGGATATCACAGGTCGTTCGGAAGATAATGTCCTCTGTATTCCGTTGCTATATCAGCTAAAAGGTTGGCCAGATGATTAAGGTGTACCTTCTTTTAACGATCTCGAAATTGCGACTGAAAGTTCTAATACAGATTATAATTGGAATAAATTATCTGACATCTTGTTGAATAGATCTCGAGAAGACTAATAATTTACCCAAAATTTTCGTTAAAGGAGTACCTATTGTTGACGGGGATAATAGTCTTGTACAACATACTTTCTGTTGCACAATTACTTAGACATTACATGTAGATATTACTCCTAGAAGTAATATGAATTCAAGTCTAGATCTTATCATATCGGTCATCGAGCTACACTGGGACGATATTTCAACTAATACAGATATTCCATACAATTACTTTATAAAATTAATAAAGTTTTTAATTACTAACTGCATTTTCTCGTTCAATGGTGGTTTCTATAAACAAACTTTTGGCACTGCTATGGGTAGTCCTATTAGTCCCATACTTGAACAGCTGATTCCTCAATTTCCTTTTCCGTTGCCTTTCATCTATAAGTATGTGGACGACCTCATTTGTTCTATCCCCAGTAATGAAGAAGACCATGCTCTCCATCACCTTAACACCTTCAACGAACATATACAGTTCACTATCGAACTTGCAATGAATAGATCTATACCTTTTCTAGCTACTAAAGTACATAGGACCCCCGACCAAAAGATAATTCTTGACTGATACACCAAACCTACATTTTCCGATAGGTATTTAAATTACTATTCTAATCATACTACACAAATGAAACTTAACGTATTGCGTTCCTTAAAAAATACAATTCTTAAAATCGCCCACACACAATTTCATGATAATATAAAGAATCGCCTCACTGAACTTTTTTTGCAGAATGGTTACCCTAACAATCTAACTAAATCCATAATATACCAATCTCCCTCCAACCAACAACGGCTAATGCATACCCCTTCAGATACACCCCCTTCCTCTTCCTCTAACAATAATATCAACAGTCAATGTAAATATATTAAATTCCCGTACATATCATACTGCTCAGACAAAATTAAGAAGTTACTTCTTGAATATCCCGCTACTAAGTTAGCGTTTTACAATACAACCACCCTGGAGACTATCTCTTCAAAGACACTACTCCGTTATTGCTTCGCTCTAACGTCCGTTTATCACATCCCTTGCAGCAAATGTGAACTCGTTTACATCGGGACCACCAGTGAAAGGTTGAAGAATCGTATTTATCAACATAATAGAGATTGCTCTAAGTTGTCAGAGAACTCTACTCTCTCTTCCCACAGTCTTCACAATAGACATTCTATGGATTTTGACAGCATCTCTATAATTGCTACGGAAAAGAACTACTAGAAACGTATGTTCTTGGAAATGCATTATATACAAACCATTAATATCAATATGAATTTTAGAACCAATGTGGATAATTTCAGTGACATATATACATACCTTATTTTTTAACATTAACAAAAAGACTCCCCGTGTTAATAATCCCGAACCCCCCGATTTAAATTTCACAGTCATAGTAATAGACTCCGGTTGACTTTTGAATTTCCCGCCTACTCCTTAGCAGTTTTGCTTATTGATACATACATAGTAATTTTTCGTTTTTGACAACTTCCCCAACTCCGACGGATAAAAAAAAAACAAGTTGACCATCCAAAATTTGTGCATATCTCAATGGTTACGACATACAGTAACTTGACTATCCGGGAGCTGTTTAGTTTCTAAGATAGAAGGTGAAAAAGAAGTATGGCGGATATATATGTCTTAGATCTTTTTGAGTGTATCAATAACAAGAATAAAGGTGTTACTAATAAATTAAGTGTATTGCCTACTTAAATTTATCTGTAATTCATTTTGTTGTGACATATATCTGACGTGGTGGAGACGCCTAGTACGACTGGTACAAAAAGGAGAAGGAAAATAGGCGGTAAAGGTGACGTGAGTATATATTAAAATTTATAAGTTGAAGTTTTTTCTCGAGTAACAGCAATGAAACGTCACTAATTGTGGTTCTTTATTTTTATTGCCAATATTTCGCATACACTGTATGCTTCTTCAGGGCTTAAAATTTGAACATATAAGTGGATAACAGGAGAGAAATTTTCATTCTAAATCTTTCCTCAAATTGCCAAACTTTTTAAAATCGAAAAAATATTCACGGTGCATTATTTAATTTACAGTTGAAAGTCAACAATTAAAATTATTAAAACAAAACAATGTCATTTTTTAAAGTCTGTTTGTGTCTTGTCCTTAAAATTTATATATACTTATGGTAGAACTTAAGTTTCTACATATGTATGATAAAAGTAAGATATAAAAGCAAGTTCAATTAAAACTGAGTATTGAAAGTTAAGTTAAGAGGAGTCAAACTGATATCACACTTGTATGGAAAATATATTAAGGGGTGGAATTATATGTTGTGAAATACGTGGAGATTAAAGTGCAATTACGGGACACTGATATTTAAAAAAAACCCAAGTCTTACAGAAGTATGGTGATTATTGTACTTGTGTGTGTACAATAGTGTGTCTGAGGTTATAAGAAGATATGATGCGGCAGGAGAAACAATTACCTTAAACGAAATAAAATCTATAATGCTAAATTTTGCGGCAAGTGAGACAGAAGCAAAAGCCAGATGCGGAGAGGTTGAAGCTACAGTGGCACTAAATGTTGCTATTGAAACTAACAAAGGAAAATAGGATAAAATAAATAAGGGAAATGCTCAAAAGATTTGCTACAGATGTGGCAAACGAAACTAGATGAGCTTTGAGTGTACGAGCAAAGCCATAATTTGCTATAACTGTAAGGAGCAATGTTGCTGCATGTGGCATCAACAGTATTGAAACCAACTCGCAAGCATTATAGAATTTTCATAATTAATAAACCCAAATAATTGGTGAAATGTACAATAGTTACATTTAACTCTTCAGACTTGTACGTAATACATAATACGCTAAAATAAAGAAATACAAAAATGTATTAGGAGAGGTACCTTTTAATATTCAGAGAATACCAACCTTTCTACAAGGGCACGAGCGAAAACGTGATTAACCTCAAAATACCATCGTTTGACCCATTTCAGAGACGCGAATATGCGTAATCAGTAATTCCACAACAAAACTCGAACCATAGTTAACAGATTATCACTGATAATTAATCGCCATTAAATCCTAAACCCACATGGGTGCCTTAACTCATTGGCCCGAATTAATGCGATGACATGTCAAACGTGCTAACGCTGTAGGTCACAAGCAGAAGAACCTGTTCACGCGAAAACCGCGAGTCAAACTGCACGAGACAAATCACGCCATCTGTTAGCAAGGTGCCCGTAACAACTCCCCCCATTCTCCCAGAAGAAATTTTCTCCAGAAAATTTCTGGTAAAGATCTACAGAAAGTACTCGAAATCAAAGAAAACCAAGGGCTGTCTCACTCACACACCATTCATTCCGAGTGAACCTGTGCACCTAAACCACCACATGGGTCCTTCGGCGAATCGGCCGGAAATCCTGGAAATAAAAATCAAAAATAAAAACGCGAACTAACTAAGGGCAATCCCTGCATCGCACGCAAAGCAGCTAAGTTCCCAAACTCCAAAAACAGTACCACAAAGAAAGCCTGAAGAAGGCATAGGAAAGATACATATAGCATGGAAAAAAGCTTAGACTGGAAGGTGATCATTACTTCCAGCAGCGGAAAGAAGAAAGCTGTTCATTTTTGGGCGGAATCGAGTTCCCGCTGACCGACACACAACACAACGAAAGACAAAAGTCAGGGTTAATGATACACTGTCCGTGAAGCGGAGCAATGATCAAACAACAACAAAAAAAACTACAAGGACAACCAAAAATAACGGATCATTACTACGAATTACGGGATGCAAAGCGGAAAAGGATATGGATAAAAGAGAAGGTAAAAATAGGTTACCCTGCAACCACACACACACACACCTACATGTATTCAAGTCCCAAGAATTCAATGAAATCTTCAGTACATATTATTACCTCCACTAACACAAAGAACCCTAAAAATTCTGAAATTAGTAAACTAGAAATACCTTATGGTCAAACAAAAAAAAGCAAAAAGGGACGATAAAATGTAACACGGAGGGATTTTAAAGTCGCGATGGCCTATCGGACTAACACAGCTGAAGGCTGAAATATAAACAAAGTTGAGTAAGACAAATCCTAGAACAGAACAAAAAAATATGACTGCGAGTCGAAACGAAAGGAAACCTGCTGGAATTCAGGTATTGAGACTTGGTAAGCGAAGTTTTTTCTCGCCAAGATCCCACAATAAACGTCAAATCCGTGAAAAGGTAAGAATAATTACATCTGACCACGTATCAGTGCTCTACGTAGCTCAAGTTACATGGGGAACACAAGGTGAAACAATCCTAGAAATTGCAAAAGGACCATCGAACTTAGGAGCTAACTTAGCCATAAGCTGTTTAGAAGCATCAGAAAGAACATAGTTACGTCGCCAATCTCGTTTATTTAACTGAAATCGCTATCGCAACGACGTAGATTAAAGCGCGGAGCGCTCTGATCATGAGCTTTACGAAGTCGCAACCGAACTTGTGCATACAGCTTAGCAAAAGCCAACTTTTTATCATTCACCGTAGGTTGCGTATGCGGTACGTCAGAGGGTACAAATGTCTCCTCATGACCAATCGTTCTCTACCAAAGTTAACAAAATTAGGAGTCTGTCCAGTAACCTCATGGTTAGAAGAGCGAATAGCAAAACGAACCTGTTGTAAATAACGGTCCCACAGTCGATATTTATCTTTCACATAGGCCGACAACATAGTCTTAATGACACGATTAACACGTTCAGTACGGTTGCATTGTGCAGGATAATTAGCATTGCATACCATGTGGACATCATATTTTTCAGCCAAGGATTGCATAAGATGACTGCGAAACTGAACACCATTTATCAACAATCAGAGTTTTAGAAGCATCAAACAATAGAAAAATCTGCTTTTTCAAAATTTGGACCACCTTGCTCGCTGTAGCGGCACGCAAGGAAAATAATAGCACGAATTTGTTCTCTCGCAATTTTCGTACTGTACAGCTGTATATCACTATGCACTCGACAGTTTCACAGGATTAAGAACACAAAAGATACAAAACGCGTGTTTACGGTTTATTTGCGGTATATTGAAGTATGAGCATGTATCACACAAGTTGACAACCGCAGGTTGGTTGAACATGGAGAATAGAAGGCAGCTTCGTTGTTTAGTCCTATACCATCAACTACTGTTAACTAAGTGTCCTCCATACCTTTATCTTAAGATTACTTTCAGAACGGATATTCATAACCTCTCTACTAGATTTAGAGGAAAAATTTCTCCACCACAACTTAAAACCACTCTATTTGAAAGATCGTTCAGCTACAATATTTGCCGTAATATTAACTTTTTACCCGAGTCGCTGCTGCTTCTTTCACCTCATGTTTTTAGAAAGCAACTCAAAGCCCGTCTATTTCTAAGCCAGACTAGTGATGCACTCAGTTGAATATCTACTGTAAGCCAACTAATTTTTTACATTTGATGCAGAGGTAAGAGAGGAAGAAAGAATTTTCTTTTTTTTTCATTATTTTTCATGTATTGCGCCGACATTTTAAATTGTAGGCATTGTTCTCTTTAGAGTTCCTTTTTCTTTATATGTAAGGTTATAATATATAAATACTTTATTCATCGTTAAGATGGTTTGTTTACAAAGAATACATACATTCTACATTAAATATTAGATAAACTTTTAACATAAACACTACAAAACTTCTTAAATTTACCAATGTTATTACCCGCCTGTTTAGCTCTATCTGGTAATTCGTTGTACAATTTCAATCCCTTATAAAACAAGCTATTCTGTGAGGAAGACTTTCTATTTAACGGTAACCTAAAATTATTTATAATTCTAGTATTATAAATATGAATATCACTATTGTATACAATAAACCTATTCATATATTCAGGAAGATTATTATTGACTATATTATGAATTAAAACTCAACTGTTCATATAAATTCTTTGTCTAATACTAAGCCACTATAACATATCCAACTTGAGTGTAACCCTTGTATATCTCCTACATCCCAAAATTATTCTCATAGCCCTATTTTGTAATTTTTGTAATTTATACATATCACCTTCTCCAATTAAAAGCAACATTATAGCACAATATTCAGAGTGTGGAGCAATGATAGTCTTATACACAAGTATCCTTGTCCACGTGTTTAACTTAGTACTAATCCTACCTAAAAAACTAATCTTAGCTACTTTCTTCACTATATAATCTACATGACTTTTGAACGATAGACTATTGTCTATTACTACTCCTAAATACTTAATTTCATTTACAAAATCTATAGGGACGTCATCAATAAAAATATTACAATTTATTACACTAGAAACCCTATTCCCTATTAACATAGCTTTAGTCTTTGAAGTATTGAGCTTAAGCTTATTTATTTTCAACCATTCAGAAATATTTCCCAGTTCATAGTTCATTCTCCGAATAGCCCTCTTGATATCACTGTCATAAATACTCACGAGTATATCATCCGCAAAGAGGTTGATATTACAATTCTGTGAAACAGTGCTCAAGTCGTTAATGTACAAAATAAACAATAGCGGACCCAAAATCGTACCCTGAGGGACCCCTAGGGAAAACTCTCTGACTTCTGATGTTTCGTCTTCGCATTTAGTTACTTGTGATCTTCCTGTTAGATAATCTTCTAACCATTTGAGGGATACACCTCGAATTCCGTAGTTATGAAGTTTCCTCGTTGAAGTTTCGAATGCTCTTTTGAGATCAAGAAAAACAGATACGACTATGTTATTATTCTTTATTTCTTCTTTCCAGTTTGCAAGTACTAAATTTAAAGATGTTTCACAAGAGTGACCTCTCCTAAATCCAGACTGAAAGTCAGCTAAAATTTTATTTTTTCTCGATGATTTCCTCCAATTGTTCTTTGACAACCTGTTCAATGATCTTTTCCATAGAAGGCATCATGTTAATAGGTCGGAAGTCGCCGCACTTCTTTGCATTATTCACCTTAGGTATAGGAATAACAGTAGCTGTCTTCGAAATTCTCGGAAAAATACCTGTTCTGAGGGACTCATTAACGACCTGCAGCAATGCTTCACCGATAACAGGAAAAGCATCCTCAATCATACCGGGATGAATACCGTCAGTACTAGATTTATTTTTCATAAAAGTAATTACACGTCTTAATGTAGACGCTTGAAGTGGTTTAAATTCATTAAATAAGTTTAGGTTATTAGAATGGATCATATTAAAATCTAGATTATCTTGAGCGACGTCAATACTTCCATGAATTTCATTGATACTGTCAATAAAGTAATTATTAAATAGCTGTGCTAAACCTACGTTTTGCTCCTCATTTTCAGTAGAAAAATCAACACTTTCCGGAATTCTACATTTGTTGTTATTAATTAGTTCTTTAAGATTTAAGTGTAAGAACAGTATTTTACTGAACTTCACCTTATGATTGTAGTTGAAATCAACATAACTATATATCTTCATTTTATCTAATCGAACTGTCACAAACTACAATAAAGTTACTATTATTATTATTATTATTATTATTAATTTGCTAAAAATATCACCGACCACCAAAATAAATGTACTTTAGATGTTCTACGGTCTCATTAAATCAGCACTAATAATCTGCCAAGAACGAGAGGCAGTAACCGATTTACTCAGAAGATAATAGCAGCAGCTCACTACTCAGGTTTAGTACTGAAACAAATAGCGCAACGACGAACATAATTGGCAATATCAGCTCCTAGCTTTGGCCAATAATATTTCTGGGAAATACGAGCGATAGTTTTCGACACACCGCAATGATCACTATGTAGTAGGTACATCATAAAAAGATTCAATGAGTTTAAGTCTCTGATCTTTTGGTACAACCAACTTCCATTCATCGGAAGGTTCTCCCAAGTCTGAACCCCTGTATGAAACAAATTTGTACAGTTTGGCATCCAGAATCTAGGCTTGTGCGATGGCGAATTATATTTACAAGCATGTGATTATGAAATTTTCCACAAAAAGGGAAAAACTGATTTAAACGCGGACGCTTTGTCGCGATTGGAAACCTATCAAATAAATACCCAAGAAAATGACGAATTAATATCACAATTACCGAATATTGAGTTGAGCCGCAAGAACTCCAAGAAATGATTCAACAATTAGATGATGATATTGCTTCTAGTTTACAATCCAATCAAATAGACGAACCCAAAGAATCATTACCGATAACCGATTGCCCAATAGATTCACAGAAAAATCAATTATTTATTACTCAACATAACGGAAAACTACTAGTCGAACAACAACCAAACCACGGTTATAACATAATCAGAGTTAAATTTTCATATGACAGTCTGGAAACCGACTTAAAATCCTTTATATCGCGCTATATTACTGACAAAAAATATTTCTTTCATACGAATTATATTGTTTACCATATGTTAACGAGAATTGTATTACAAAGTTTTACAAATACGGCTCCGAAACTAATTCGGAGTCTTAAAAGGGTGAAATTA
>SMLS01056956.1:0-21077 GCA_004785975.1 Popillia japonica
GTATATAATATAGTGCGGCGTAAATATTGATAAAAAGATACAGACTGGTAATTTGTGTGAGATGCTTTAATCTTAGAAATATATTATTTTTCTATGGTATTTTCAAAACTATGTTTAATAAAAGTATAGAAATATTTTTTTTGTGCGTATATCGAACAAAAGAAACTTTCTTAGTGCTGGTATTCCGTCACAATTTCACCGCATTTCGTAAGATGTTATCAATACCAAAACAAATTTTTAGGGAAATTGTCCAATATAATAACAGCATTTCTCTTAATTTTTCATTTCCAATTGAATTATTTACAGACATAATATCATTGCTTTACCATTGCTAAAGTGAAAAATTACTTGCATTTTTCTAGGCGTAATAATAGTATACATACTGAGCCAATAAGTTTGAGGACAAGTTGAATTTCCCGCCTTGTATTTCTTTGTATAGGTTGGTCAAACTGGCTGTAATGCTATTAAACAATTACTTCCTTCTATTTTACAGCATTTTCATAGTTGGCTCGTGTTCGTAGACGTTTGGCGTTATTACGATTTTCTGTTAGCTTAGTCGTTCTGTTATCTTATTCGTGTTTTTGTTAGATTTTATTAAAACGAGTACAAGTGTTGTTTGAATATTTAAAGAATAAGATTTTTCAGAATCGGTTACATTCCTACTTAAGCCTGTTTTACACGACGTTAAATTTACGCAAAAATTAACGAGAACATTTATGAATAAATTTACAAAACAATTATGATTTTCTGTTTGCAACGTATCTCCAAATTTTTAACACAATTTATTGATGCATTAAGACAGGTTCTAAATAATTTTCGAAAAAATTTAGTAGTAAATTTCTTTACATAATTTTCTGTTTGATACGTATCAAATCATTTACTCCTAAATTTTCTCGTAAATTTTTGGGTAAATTTAACGTCGTGTCAAACAGGGTTTAGTTTAAAATAGTTGCGAGAGGCTATCTATTATTAGGGAAATAACAAATATCGGTGTTAATAACCCTGGTAGCATTATTTGACAACATGAAAAGGCGTGTAAATTTATGTTTAGAAAGTGATGGTAGTCATTTTAAACATTTCCTATAATTATAATAATAACATCATGTTTCTTGTATCATAGTTTAAAGAAAAGATTATTTTGTTTAATAGAGTATAAAGAAATATCTTATTAAATGCACCCACTTCAAAATGTTTATAGAATCGCCTATCAGTAAACCACAGGTTGGTCGATTTTAAGGAATAAAAGTTGGTGGGAAATTCAATTTGTCTCCATTCTTTTGGACTCACTCTGTTCAAGAGAAAATCTACAAACTCTATATGCATGTGTATGCAATCGTCGCAATTTTTGTGTGCGTAAGATTACAAATCATTAGGTTGGCAACGCCCAGACACCGCGGTGATAATGTGTCTCTCTTTTAGGAAGTTGCCAAACCATTAGGAAAGTCCTCATGTGCTCCTCATCTACAGTTATCTGTTTTACTAACAAATACGTTTCTTGCAATAATCTTTTTTATTTAGCATACAATTGTTTTTATTAATGTATGCCGTGTTTATTCCCGTTCAGTGTAAAACACTAGTACAAAATAAAGTCACAGATACCACACGTATCAGCTGATGAAAGCCACGGGGTGCGATCTCTATAGGGACTATTTGAAATCGAATCTAGGTTAGTTTCCGATGAAATACTAGATGGCAGCACAAGGGCGTAGTTGGAAAAGTAGTTATCGGATTTACCTGTAGTTCCTGTGTTTATAGTTTCTGAAAGTGAACATGTGTTTTACAACCTTCTTTTAGCAAAGTTTGTCGAAAGTGGGAGTGTGTTTATAGCGATTTGTTTGTGATCTTTATTGAATCTACCGGATTTTCATTAGATTCTTTTTTGTTTGTGTTTATATTACTTTTCTTTTAATTCGATTTAGTTTAGTGTACATTTAGAAATAAAATAGTAAGCAAAGTAATATCTTGCATTTTTTTTCGTCAGTGAATTTGTTATTATCTCAATGTAATACGTTATTGTAATAAAATAAGAGCATATATATTGTTTGGTAATTATTGTCAGCCTTTATGCATACTTTCTTGCATAAAGGCATTTAACGTCGATTATTTATTTTAAAAATAAATAAAACCTTGCTGGTCAGTGACACGTTTAGTTTCCGAGGAAATACCAGAGGGCTCTTTCAGGCTCGTTTTTTTAACATTGAGTTGCCATTCTCCATTACTTTATCTATGATGAAAGCTAGTCGTTGGAATTCCCCGATTTTCTTAGAATATCTGAGATTCACTTGTTTCATTGTAAATAAAACATAATTAATAGTAACTAAACCTTTAATTTATATAAAATAGTAAGTATTGGAATTATTTAAGTTTTTATTGTTTATTTATGTGCTGTTTATTTCTTTTTATGTTACTATATCTTGTGTATTATTATTAACATGTTCTTATAATTTCTTTGTAGACTTTCATTTTAGTAAAGAATTGCAGTAATCAATAATTATAACAGAAAGAATGAATTTACAAAATCTTGTGTTGTCTCAGAAACCATCTAACTGGCAATTATACAATGGCAGCTATGATGCTAATGTTCCGATACCAAATGACTCGGAAGAATTCATACAGGTTAACGAATTGATCAGCACATCACAAGAATTTAGTAACAAAACTGTAAAAAAGGTTTTTCGGGTACAAAACTGTAATTTTTACTGTCAGTTCCTTTGTAGACAGGAATACTTCTCACGATTACCTGCAACCTATTATTCTGTAAGTTTTAAATAATTATAAAGTTAAATCAACTGTTTAACTTTTTTTTTTAGGTACGACGTTTCATACAAATATCACAACATCAATTACAAACTGCACTTAGTTATAATTTGGATCCACGTAGAATAGGTTTATCTCAATTGCTATTGACAGAAAACTTGGAACAAATTTTTTATAATAACGTTGTGCTCATTGTTCATGTTCTGTCCCCATCTCAACATGGTACACGTATACCATTAAGAAACACAGAATATTATGTAGAATACATTGTTCAATTTTCATAATTTATTGTATTAGTAAATAAATATCACATTTTAAATAAATTGACTTCCCTAAATTGCTTTCGCATAGAAGATTTTTAAAGTATTAAAAGATAATCAAAGATTTTTAAATAAATTTTTGACACTAATCGTATTGATTTTGCTCAAGGTGTATCAATTTTTGAATTTGCATCTCTTTTTTTTTTAATTAATTATTCTTAATGTAATATTTATTAAAATTTGATATAGTGAGACCTTTAGAGCAACTGAATTTAAAAAGAAAGGCAAAATTTAGGAAACAAAACTAAAACTTAACATTCTACTTTTTATTGTAAAATCGATCTTGATTTCTCATGTTGCTACTACATTGAAATAAATGCCGATTATTTTACACAAACAAATAGGTATAAACCAATCAGATTCACGTATTACTGAAGCAACTCGAAATTACAGCGGTAATTTATCGATAATTTTCATTTAGGCGTTGTTATGGATATGCGATTAATAAGGATATACATTTCTATAGTTCTAGTCTAATTTATACATGAATTAATAAATAAAGAGTTTAGATAAATTTCATTTTGTATTACGTAAAATAATCTAATCAAATACCATACGAGCTTTGAATTAAAATCGATAATTTCACTCATTCGACTCGTGCAACAAGCATTCGTGAAATTATCGATAAATTCAAAGCTTTTATGGTATTACTAAAGATTATTTTGAATTGCTTTCACACCGATGTTCATAAAAGTTCGTAGTAACTTAGGTACAGAATGTTATATGATCTGATAAATGAAGATTCTTATGGTATCATCAATCTTTTACCTGTCGGTATATATAATAATAAAATATAATACCTGATAATGAATAAGTACAAAAAACTGTTACATATAAAAACGTATTAACTGATATTTAATTTAATCGATTATTTTTTTCTAAAGATCGACTTTTGAATACTCGATTTTTTTTGCAAATCGATTCTTTTTTATATCCGATTTTTGTGAAAATCGATTCTTTTTTATAACCGATTTGATAATAAATATGACATAAAGTGTCATAAGTGTCATTTAGTTATAACAAGGCTTCTATGAATAGGTGTAGCGTAAGTTGCCTGGATTCAAGGAATTTAACATTAAAAGAATTCTTATACAGTAGAACCTCGCATAACGAGCACCTCTCATGACGAGTAATCCGCATAACGAGCACAGCAGATTTGAAAAAAAAATGCCTCGCATAGCGAGCGATGTTTCGCATAGCGCATGGCCAGAACAGAGGAAGTCCTGAATTGTGTGTTACATCAATCTGTGAACTCGCAACAGAAAGCTACCGCCGCATCTCAATAGTCTAAGCAGCACGTTCAAGTAAAAAATAAAAATATATCTCTTTCGCTCTAAGAATAAATTGCGTTAGCGTGTTACATACTTACGCATTGATAACAGATTTCTCTAAATTCGTGTTCAAACATACATATGCATGTACACTCATGGAAAGTAAAGATTGGACTGTTTCCATATAACATCGTATTGAAAGTGTCCAATCTTTACTTTCCATGAGTGTACTATTTGTGATTCTTAAAATCATTGAAGATCAACTCCTTCGGTACGCTCGATAGGTATTCTAGCAGTAGCGCATTGATTAGGTAAAAACTATGTAGATAGCAGAAGTCGTATACCTCGCTATATGAAATGTTACTCCAATATGGGGAATTGCACGACGGGAAAAAGTAACATCTGCGCGCATTTCTGTAATCTTGGTGGTGTATTTCCCAGTGTATACCAAAACATAATTTTAAAACTGTTTTGATATCTTGTCTTTGGTGCAGTTTGATGAGTCGTTAATGATGCGAAAAAATCTCTTTTTGGAAGAATTTGTAAATTACATAATATCCAAATTAATGCAAAGTAATTCGATTTTGCCAGGATTAGAATATTATATTTATGACCATGCCGTTGAAGAGACATTGCACAGGCGTCAATTAATACATAACATACTAGCTGCTTATTGTGCTAAAATTCGGTGGCATACTTGGGCCCACTTGGGCCAAACAACAATCTCTTAAAATGAAGGGAGAATCTACGAGACAGAAGTTAACAAAGTTTATTTTATTCGCTCATGAATAAATGCTTTAAACAATGCAATCTTCTTTCCCCCGTATATAGTTTTGTACGAATGTTTTTGCGCCATCTCTTAGGACTTGCAGGTACTAATAATAGTTAACGCGAGAATTTAAATATCGCCTTTTAAATTTATATTGCGAATTTAAATTTAATTACTTACTTTATTACTTATCTATTTTCAGATATTTTTCCCGCGTTTACAATTTACGTTCACGTTCCCGTCAATTGTGAAGCCGGCTCCACAAATTGGAAACATTCTGTACAGACCTTGAGTCTGTCGGTATAAATGATACAAATTAGCGTTGATAATTATATTTATGTTAAAAAAGAAAGTAACATCAATCATTTTTTTATTTTCTTAAAGTTATAAACAGCAAATCAACGAAAATGTCATAAATTTGCTGATGATTAATTTTGATATCCGATATTTTCAATCTGTTTCACTCCGTCCCAACTATTAAGGGGAGTTCATAGCTCTCCGTTTGTCCGTTTGCGTTTGTACGTTGACCCAGCACGTTATTTTTATGTGCTTCACAGTCTATCCGATAACGGATAAAGTTGACCAACGTTGAACTTTGTATGCGTCCGTTCATCCGTTTACGAAAAAAGTGAGGTTAGACCTGTCACAACAAAACGGTTAGTATAGGAAATTGATCTGTCATTAAACGTACGTTACCGACGCAACGCTATGAACCGCAAAAAAATGTTCATCCGTCAACGTGTCAACGCAAACGGATAGCTATGAACTAGCCCTTATAATTAATAATACTGTCAAGATATCAATCACTATAGCAACACAAACAATAAATGACAATTTGTAAATCAAGTCCGAACAGAAGTTGCAGACTACGTCAAGAAATTTAATAAACTGTAAATTCATTTATATTAAAATAATGGCGTTAGAATTATTAAAGAAAGAAGAAGAATTTTACAAGTTAAATATTGAATTGGAACACAAAACGAAGCAACTTAAACAAGAGGCTGACATTGTAATGGTAATTTGGTATTTATTGATTTGTATAGTATGGTTAGCGCCTAAGCATAGGTATGTATGTATTGTGTAGTTTGTTTTGCACTGATTGGTTACATTTACACAGTCACCTTAGTACGAGAACTAATGACCACATGAGAACTATATTAGCACAAATGATGCCGTATGGTCGGTGTAAACCACCACCAAATTAGTTCGGTCCTGTGTTCACAAAAGGACCGAACCAAATAGAATTCGGAACTGAACCAACGTTAACGGCACGATATAAACGCATTTGGATCTGACCAAACTCAAACATGTCACCTGCTAATCATGTGATTATTTGTAGAAGGGGAGTTCATAATAGCGTTTTCCTTTGGGAGAACTAGTTCTGCACTTTGCACTAACCTGGTGCCGCGTCATTTGACGTCATTATTGATTCTGCACTCGATCCGGGCTCTATAAAACCCGCGTTATTTTTAAAATTTTAAATGAATGTTATGTTGGTATACCGATTGCTGATCATAGCAAATCGTTTAGTATTTAGATATTATAACACATAAATCTCCAGCTTTTTAATAACCCCTTCTTCTGTAAAATTATGTACAACATCCTCTACATACGCCTCTATTTTTGGCTTTTTCCGATTTTCATAACTTAGCTCATCATCAGAAGTTGATGAAGAAGAATTTAATAATTCTATTACTTATTCATCTTCACTCGAAGTATTATTATCATAATATTTTCGGCCAAAACGACAAAATATTGATTATGTATACGTATATTATATGGTATATATTGTAAAGTATAATAAACATAAATGAATTACATGTAATAACTTCACGTTGCACTGGGAGTGGACCCGTAAATTTCTAGAGGTCAGTTTTTGCACCCAAGGGCAAATATAGTGACGTAGACGCATAGTCACTCCTACGTAAAACTGCACTATTTTCCCAATGGAAAACGTACAATTCTTGCACGGAGCTAGGTGCTTGGCCGATAGGAACAGTCAGCACTGACCCAGTGCATTTTTAGTGCGCACTAAATTGCCGAAAGGAAAACGCTAATAGCTATCCGTTCGTACGTTTGCGTTTGTACGTTGACCAATCACAGCACGTTATTTTTATGTGCTTCACAGTCTATCCGCTAATGGCTAAAGTTGACCGACGTTGAAGTTTGTACGCGTCCGTTCATTCATCTCTGAAAAAAGTGAGGTTAGATTTATCACAACAAAATGGTTAGTATAGGCCTTAGATCATATATATTACATGAATACCGCGTTAGGTTCCCAACTATGTTTCCAACATAGCAGAGACAAATTATATTCTTCCTTTCGATAGTTATGAAGGTCATTATATACCTTGCTTAGTCTGTATCACTCAGGCAATGATTGGCTTAAAATTGCGTGAAATTGAAACAAGTTTAACCGCGAAATTCAAACTGCATAGTGTACGATTTAAGAAAATATTTAGATTTTCAAACAATTAACAAATGTGAAATCTGTTTTCTCACATATTCAACTAACCCTCTTAAAACTATGTAAAATAAGTGAATTATAATGCAAAAGTAAAGTCATAATTCGAAGGAAAAACTATTTTCAAATAGCAGTACGAGTCCTGTCAATAAAACGTCCCAGTGACATATGACATGTCCGATATGCGCTTCCCGGACAATCAGGGGTACAGAGAAAGACAATAAATGATTGGCTTAAAACTTCGCGAAATTCAAACTGCTGTTAGGTAAAGCACGATTTACGAAAGTATAATTTAAAATTTTCTCAATGTTCAATGTTTTTGTGCATTGTATTAATTAATAATAATTATTATTATTATTCCTTCCACATCTAACGGTTGTGGCCAGGGTGAATTAATTCCTTTATTACTGTTACCATCTCTTTGTCGTATTTGTAGCTCTTGCATTGCTTTCATTTGCTCATTAAGCAACGTTATACTCTCTGTTTGCTTAATTATTAATTCCAACAACTTAGGATCCATTTTTTTCTATTTCAGTTTCCTTTCCCACTTTTTTCATAACGTTAACTTTACTTTTTTTCTATACTCTGTCTGTCTATATTTAATATTTAGGTACTTCCAATATTATTTATATTCTGCCGACTTTATTTCACCTGACACCAGGTTATGTTATTTAATGAAACATATAGTTTTATAATATTAACTTTTACTCATATTTCTCTGACAAATATGACATATACATATCATCAAATGACACACGAGAAAAGAAAAATGCTACGTATTACAAATACTACGCTTGCGCGACTATAGGGGTACAGAGAAAGATAGCGACATTGGAGATGCCTTACTCACGAAAGGAATAATGAGAAAAAGGCATGTTGCACATCTTTGAAACAGTCTAGTATCATAGATAAAGTAACGTAGCATGGCAACTCAATGTTAAAAAAACGAGCCTGAAAGCGCCCTCTGGTATTTCCTCGGAAACTATACGTGCCACTGGCCACCAAGGTTTTATTTGTTTTTAAAGTAAATAATCAACGTTAAATGCCTTTATGCACGAAAGTATGCATAAAGGTTGACAATGATTACTACACAATATATATGCTCTTATTTTATTACAATAACGTATTACATTGAGATAAGAACAAATTCACCGACGAAAAAAAATGCTTGACATTTTTTGCTTATAATTTTATTTGTAAATGTACGCTAAACTAAATCGAATTAAAAGAAAAGTAATATAAACTCAAACGAAAAAAAATCTAATGAAAATCTGGTAGATTCAATCAAGATCACAAACAAATCGCTATAAACACACTCGCACTTTCAACAAACTTTGCTAAAATAAGGTTGTTAAAACAGGGTTAAAACACATGTTCACTTTTATAAATTATAAACACAGAACTACAGGTAAATCCGAAAACTACTTTTCCAACTACGCACTTGTGCTGCCATCTAACATTTCATCGGAAATTAACCTAAATTCGATTTCAAATAGTCCCTATAAAGATCGTACCCCGTGAACAGTATCGGTTATAAGTGGTTATAAGATCATATGGTACAGCCACAGAATATCAAACAACCAGAATTTGCACTCCTCCTGGCGCGAAAAGTACGCGCATTTTTAGTGCGCAGCGTAATCCGCCATCTTCTCTAAAAGAAAAATACTTCACGGTAGTTATTCGAGCGTTGTTCATTGTTTACTGGCTATCAGGTGTTATTGACTTTAGCGTTTGTGGTTTTTTCCTATTACTAATATTAAAAAATATTCTAATATAATTCTAATTCTAATAATATAAAATGAGTTTGGTTTATTTTACGCAGTTGCTATTTTGAAACAGCTGAATATTATCTATACTTATCAAGGGCATCTAATTTTCAGTCAATACACCCTGTCAACGTATATAATTTTTCCTCAATCCGACCCTGCGTTTCTTCTACACAAAATAGCATGAATAGCCTGAAGGTCACTGAATCTGTCTTATAAAGATCAAAAGCGCCGACAAGGAGTGCAAATTGTGGTTGTTTGATAGTCTGTGGTACAGCGGTATCTAAGGTATAGGCAATAGATCTATCAATAAACGTATGTTACCGACGCAACGCTATGAACCGCAAAAAAATGTTCAACCGTCAATGCAAACGTACAAACCAGTGGCGGCTTGTCCATAGGGTCATTTGGTCAATGACCTCCCAAAAATTTTGACAATATATAAAGAAATATTAATTATTACGTGTTTTATTAAAATAGGTAATTTCCTCGCAAAAGTCGCAAATATACTTAACTTAAAAACTTAAAATTTATCGGCCGTTCCTCGTATTCCAACCTCCTGAACATTGGGCTGGCGGTGCGAATTGACCTCGTCGTATTAAAGCTACGCGGAAATATCCGAAGAACTCCCAGCGCCCGAACCGACCCGAACGTACGAAGTATATAATCTAGTTTGGGTCATAAGCCCACTATTTGAAATAGAATTTAGGTTAATTTCCGATGAAATGTTAGATGGCAGCACAAGTGCGTAGTTGGAAAAGTAGTTTTCGGATTTACCTGTAGTTCCTGTGTTTATAATTTATAACAGTAAACATGTGTTTTAACCTTGTTTTAACAACCTTCTTTTAGCAAAGTTTGTCGGAAGTGCGAGTGTGTTTATAGCGATTTGTTTGTGATCTTTATTGAATCTACCAGATTTTCATTAGATTTTTTTTTCGTTTGAGTTTAGGTATATTACTTTTCTTTTAATTCGATTTAGTTTAGTGTACATTTAGAAAGAAAATAATAAGCAAAGTAATATCTGCATTTTTTTCGTCAGTGAATTTGTTCTTATCTCAATGTAATACGTTATTGTAATAAAATAAGAGCATATATATTGTTTGGTAATTATTGTCAACCTTTATGCATACTTTCGCGCATAAAGACATTTAACGTCGATTATTTACTTTAAAAACAAATATATGCGATTTTAACGAATGTGTTATCCAACACTTTTCCACTGCTAAAGAACGAAGAATGGACCTCCAGTTTAAGACTATTTAAAGCGGAATTTAAAGGTAAAATATTTATATTTATTTATTTTAAGTATGCCTATTTTTTAAATTTATTTTTGACCTCAAGTATAATTGACCACGAGCCGCCACTGGTACAAACGGATAGCTATGAACTAGCCTTTACAGGTTAGTCAGCACCTTAATTTACGTGAATTTATACTTCATTCACGTTAAGAATGCAGTAGATAGCGCAACAATCGGCGGCTGTATTACACTAGCACAATTAAATAGAAATAAACAAAGGCGGGTGGTTTGAAATATAAATGTGAATTTTATTCTCTTAACCTCAGACTTTCACTTCAAATAATTTATTTGTAAAATAACTACAACAAATTCAAATTGTTTTCAAATATTGTATCTATAGTTGAATAATAACAAATAATTCTAACCTCACATTCGTTTCGTATAGAAATGCAATAGACTAAAAAAGGTAATGTAATTTACATTACACATATATAATTGTCCAGACACAAGGAAATACGTATATTTTTAGTAATCACGTACATATGTAACCAGAGAATATTATTTTGCTTGTGTATGGAAATCATATATACTTAATCTGCCTTAAAATTTGCCTGTTTCAGTTCAATGAGAAATGAGATGTGAATAAAAAATACAAGATCTGTCAAATTTAAATGTAATATACATCAATCCTTGACGTTAAAATTATTACTACGCTTCTACTATTACTTTTTGCCTAAATCGTGTGTAGATAGGAACCATTAGACAAAAATAAAGAGAATCACAGATTTGGAATTTTTTAATGCAATATACACGATATAATAGAAAATATATTTTAATCTATGAATAGTTACATAATGCGTTTATTCATTCAGCAATAGATGTATTTACATGTGAAAAATAAAGTATAAGAATGCAGATTATGTTGCTTCCAGCCGGAGTAGTTCCAGTCGTAGTAGTTTCCGCAGAAGAAACAATCTCAATTATGCTACTCATCTAAATCGGATGACATCTCTGAAGAGGATCCTGTGTTTACTGCAATAATAAACTCTTCTACCATGTTTTCCACTATATTATCCATTTCATACATCTTATCCTCTTCTGCAATAGCATATTTTACACAATTTTTCCATGACTCTGCGTTTACAAGATAAAGCCCTTCTTGTAATAATACCTTTACATCCGTTAATTTAAAAGATTTTTTCTTGGCTTCTACATGATGTTTCACTTGAGCCCAAATCAATTCAATCGGATTAAGATTACAATGATACGGGGTTAGTTTTAATATAGTGCGACCAGTTTCTGCCACCATGTCATCGATTACGTATGATACTGGATTATCACGTAGATATTGTTTTGTTAAATCGAGCAATTCAATTTTCAGCTGTGTGTTGTCGCAGAAAATACCTTTAGAAAGAAGCCAATTCACTAATGCGTCCTTTTTCCATGTAGCAGTAGGCAATTTCTCAGATTTACATCTAAAATCTTTGTACACGTAGGCAATTCATTTCTCAGAAAGAATGAATGTACATGTCTTCTAATAGCAGATTTCTGTCCCTCATCCAGGTTATCGTAAATTGTTGTGCGTGAACGTTTTTTAGGAGGTGAACTCGGGTTTCCTATGCTATCGATTTCTTTTACAATGTCCCACACAGTTCTTTCACCAATTCCTAATTGCTTTGCTATTAATTTAGTAGCGGCTGATTTAGAGTGGTTCTTCATTAACTCTAAATACAAGTTATAAGACATCTGTCTTTGCCTACTGCCACTATACTACTGCGAATATATTTCCGTCGACTAATCTTTCTTCAGCCATGAAAATCGGTAAAGCTGAAAGTGTGCCATATTAAATAATTTGGTGATTATTTATAATGATATACCTACCTTGTAAAATATAACTGTGAACGAGTTTTTTTTCAACACAATGTTTAGAAGATGCGAAAAATAAAACGGACAATAGGAAATAATAAACGGCAAAGCGAACACAACAAACGAACAGCAGTTTGACAACTGACAAATTCGCAATTTTTGTTGGTGTAAATCGATCGCGCATAACAGCCAATCACAGTTTGGGAAATATTCTCCTATCTAATCTAACGCTGCATTCTTAACGTGAATGAAGTATAGGTTATGTATTTTGTATCCATCCACATACAGGTACTCCTCACTTAACGACGAAGTTCCGCTCTGGCGACTAGGACATAAAGTGAATTGGTCGATAAGCGAGGATCTATCAGATCGGCATTTTTCTGAATAAAATTAGTGGGTTTTGTCGATATTCTTTTCTGTATTTGATCATCAAACCAAATCGCGAGTAACTTTTCTATCTCATGAATCAGACCTTTCCGCTGCCTTCTTAGTAATTACGGCATTAAAACCTGTCAATGATTTTACTCTGCATCTTTTACTTTTGGCCTGTCCTTCAAAATTGTTGAATACGCCAAATGCAAGTCACTTATTATCCCTTTAAATGTTTTGCCAACTTTATAATCCTTAATAATCTTCATTTTCGTCTCAAAATCTGTCATTTTCCTTTTCCTCCACGCGTTGTATTGCTTCTTTTCATCGACATTCTTTAGATACAATTATGCGTACAATAAACAAAAAAAATATCGAAATTATAAACATATATTACATACACTTCATATAGTTAACTCTGAATAACTGAAATCGCATAAATAAAACGTATTTGGGTATTCCTCACACTAAGCAGTTGTTTGTTGCTGGGAATACCCGAAGCAGACTCGCGAGCGTTGAGGTCGTATGTGCGAGCGGTCGTAAAACGGGTAGGTCGTTAAGTGAGGAGCACCTGTATTATTTTATATTTGACAGTTCCAGAATGGTTCTAAATTCCAAACATTCGGTAATCGTTGTAAACACAGTGGACGAAACCTTCGAACCAACGCAAAGTTATCGAATTATTCCTCCCACTTTACTTCCGTCCAACCGAACGTGACCGAACTATCTGTGTTGTGGTGTAAACGTAACCTTTGACAAAAAATAGATACTTCAATTGTATGTGTTTTTATTGTTTTATAATACATACAAATAGATGTAACAGTAAATAGTAAAATGTAATAGTAATTTTAACCTTATTTTTTGATAGTGAATCTATGTAAAGCGTTGTAATTATAATACTTAGTAATTATTCTTCTTACATGGGATTAGCGGTTTAACTTCATAATTCACTTTCTCTCGCCTGTCTTTATGAAAATGTTAACTTACCTGCTTTATTTCCATTAGTTTTGTGTAATGCGTCCGATTCTGTCCAAACTTTGTCAGCGTCACATAAAGAGTTTGCGGAATACATTTGAATTTTGTATGTATAAGTCTTCTAACGTTAAATTCCAACTGACGTTGTAAAATTTAGAGATGCGTAGACAAAAGTTAAGCTGGCTTTACACTTGTCAATTTCTTGATCAATTTTTAGATCTTAAAATTGATCAATTTCTAGTTCTTGAAATAGAACTTACTGTCGTATTACACTTATCAATAAATTTGAAGATATTTTTAAGATCTTTTTATTGGTGAATTTTAAGTTCTTAAATAAGAACTTACTATTGCATTACACCTAACAATAAATTGAACTAAGAATAACAACAGTGAAGGGAGTTTCGAATCTTTCTAATGTTAACAGTTGTAATGTCCTATGTTAAAAGGTTATGTGATGTTATACATATAGTTTGAGGATCTGCTGGAAAATCGTTCTCTACTAAATTTAAGTTTCCCTTTTTCGCAATCAACCATGGTCTAACCCACCACCTCCTTGTTACGCTTGCTTTTTCTAAATCTATCATTTTTAGTAACATTAGGGAGAATACAGCTTTTCTTAAATTTGTTAATCTTTTTCGTTGCCATTTTGATCTTACTCTCTGCATTATCCTGTAAATTCAAGATTTCAAATAATCTATATGAATTTAGTCATTCATAATTACAAATATTAGGTACATTGTCGTTCAACGAATTGTAATTTACTGAGTTTATGCTTTCCCTAAATGCGTATTGAATACGCATTACGACTATAATTCGTTTCTAGTTCCTGTAGCATAAACATCTTTCGATGCGCATTATAGCACGAAATGCGAATTGACGAAATCCTGATTTCAAGGGTGGTTTAAGAATAGCGGTTTGGTTGTATAAACGTTTAATTCGAATTCAAAGTGTATTAAAGCAGGTTACCAACAGAATGTAAACGGACGACATATCAAATGTGAAATATAGGTTGTATTCTAGTCTGTGATACAACCCACAGACTGTGGGTTGTATTGTGTTAGCATATTACATATCTAACAACTGTATGCGCACAGTGCAATATGCGTACGACATACAACGATACAACATATTACAATTAAGGATATGGCTACATTATAGAATTTGTGTTACAAACTTAAACGATTGGCAATAACCCTTGTAAACCCCGGCAAATTCGAAATATTTCGATGCGTATCATTTATATTGCGCATTACGAGAAAAGCATAAACAGATTAAGTTTTCGATTCGTACTTATTAATTCGCATTTTCTAACGCGCATCCAGAAAGCATAAACGTAGTAATTGTTGAAATTGGAATTAAAGTAAGTTTGGAATTACTTTCATCTCATACAAGTGTCGCAGGTTAGCACTGTCGGTCACTATATCCACTATTAAAACAAAAATTACTATAAAATTGAAGTTAAATTGACGCAAAAATAGAACATGTTCTAATTCTTCAATTTCTAGAACTTAGCCAAGTTCTTTAAATTGATCTATTTATTGACAAATGTAAAGCTACCAGCTACAAGCTTAAACTTGAAGAGAACTAGAACTAGAAATTGAACTTGAAATTGACAGATGTAAAAACTTAACTTGACGTCAAGTCGTCTAAGTTCTAGAAATTGATCAATAAATTGACAGATGTAAAACCAGCTTTAGAAAGTAAGTAATAGACAGTTGTTGTACTAACTGTGTAACTCGTAGCGTTTTCCATTCGGAGAATTAGTGCTGCACTAGCACTGCCCTAGTGCCACGTCATTTGACGTAATCGCTGAATCCGCACTCGTTCAGGGCATATCACATACATATTATGAACAATATATAATAACTTAACGTTGTACTAGAACGGATCCGTACATTTCCAGAGTTCTTGATATAGCACTCGAGGTCAAATGTACATATCGTCGTATCGTCTTGGAAAACGTTTTCGATTGGGAGAACTAGTGCTGCAGTTAGCACTGCCTTAATGCAGCGTTATTTGACGTAATAACTAATTCCGCACTCATTCAGAGCACATATCAATAACATGTTAATAACTTCACATTGCACGAGAACTTGATCCGTACATTTCGAGAGGTAAAATATAGTGATGTACACACATTAGGTGTATTCGTTTATCTGTTTGGTTAGTTCACTTTGGTTAAAGTGAACAAACCAGAACAAACCAAAAATCTGAAGTCACCGAATCAGCAACATAAAAAAAATGTACAAGTGACCAATATTCAAACCGTTTACGTCAAAATAATGTTAGGGTAGTTAGTATAGGAGTAAAGGGAGGTGAGTTTAATTAGTTGAGTTTGGTTATTTAAAAAAAACACAATCAGATCAGTTTCTTAAGAAACTGAACTAACCTGAAGTGACCAAACAGATAAACGAATACGCCAATTGTCACTCTTCCGCACAGATTTTCCCAGTGGTACACGTACAATTTTTGTTCGGTACCAGGTGCTCGGCCGAGAGGAATAGACAGCACCGACTTAGTGCAGTTTTAGTGCGCAATAAATTGCGAAGTGGAAGACGCTATAAAAAATTATTAATTAGCAAATCTTGAGACCAAGCACACTACTAGTTACTTCGTTATAGAACGGTCTTGAAAGTAATTATTTGCTTGCAGTAGTGAGCAGTGTGAATTTTCTAGTTGCGCAATTTAGCTATAATTCAGTAGGAGTATCGACCTTGTAACTCAGGTTTGGATACCTGCGACAAAAAGGGCAGATATTTATGCATTAATATATATACACCGCTGGTCTGTTTACTATTAGAATGCCGGATAAAATACATGTATTTCGTACATACGACAGCAAGCGGGGTTGCCAATATAATTTAATGCGGCATCATAACTATGACATTACTTAATGACATAAATGACATTTAATAAAAAATCGTTTATTCACACGGACAATTTTCTTTCATTTTGAGTTACTAGCACTGTGTAAGATGTTATACACTAAGAAAGAAAGAATTCAAATAATTAAATGGTACTATTCAGGTAGTACAGCACAAGAAGTAAGTGGTCGTTTCATATTTTCATTTGAAAATAGACCCGTCTCTGCCGTTTTGAACATTGTTCATGTAAATTCGAATCTATTGGATGTATTACGGACTGCCATAAATGCATTGAGAAGAGCAAAGGATGTCGTATACGGATATTGAGTCAGGAAAGGGAACGACGGGAAGTTAATGTATGTAGTGCTGTTGAGCAAAATGAACCATGCTCATCACAGCAAATATCCGAACAGGTTGATATCCCAGCGCGTACTGTTAGAAAGATTTTGAATAGGCAAGGGTATCGTAGCTACAGTATGCAAAAACGTCAAGAAATTTTCCCTGAAGATCAAGTAAGGCGTATTAACTTTTGTGAAAGTGTAATGGCACGAGTCGTCGAAAATAATAATGTTATACAAAACATTTTATTTACGGACGAATCTGCGTTCTATTTACATGGTCGTTCTAATTCAATGATTACTAAATATTGGTTAAAGCAAAACAAACACCTGTTTTTGCCGCTTCGTACCCAATATCCTCAAAAATTGAATGTGTGGGCCGGTATATTAGCTGCTAGATATTTGCAACTGCTGGAAACTAACATCATTCCTGCCGTTCGTGCGCCCAATGTTAACATTGATGAGATTTGGTTTCAACAGGATAACTGCCCAGCTCACACTGCACGGATTGTACAGCAAGCAAGCTAGCAATTTGAAAGAATTGCGGCAAAAGATTAGTTTAATTTAAATACGGTAGTTTAAATTTGTAACTTAAATTTTCAAGAATATTTTAGTTTAGTTTTCTAGTGATCTTCTTTTTACCTGATTACTATTGCTTACACAGAATTATTCCAATTTTATTAAAATGTTGATACGTCTAAACTGATTATTGTGTTTTGTTTGTATTTTGTCACTTCTTTTCAGTGTGATAAAATATTACCGTTAACAAAAGTGCTATATGGAAAGCATTAAATGCACTCGTAACGTTTACATGACGTTTACTGACGTTTGCCTAGCCTGACCATGGTTTCACCTAAACCATGCGCAACAACAAAATGTTTAATGTTTACATTACGTTAGCGCATTGTCTATATTTTAAGTTTATAACTCGATACCAGAAAAAATGTGTCATATATGTACATAAGGCAACACTGTGCGCGTTTTGTATCGATAGCCGCATTCCAGATCTGCTCAGACCACCGGTGTATATTATATAATTTCAACATTACCTGAGTGCTATTTATTTAACAGGACAACATATGCAAGGATATACCGTCACCTTCCAGATTTAAATTTGCAACTAGAGTAAAAAATCCTTTAATTGAGTGTGTGGATATCAAACCTAGTTCTTCTACTACAGAATTATTGCTGGATGATGTACCCGAAAGCGTGAATGAAATGGGCGTCAAAGGTATGAATCATTTTTTCAGGGCCAAGATCAAGAAAATGCAAAACGACTATGAAAGACTTCAAACAGAGTATAAAATGAAGGTAACTAAGATTCCGGCATCATTTTTGTAGATTTATTATTGCTATCAGTATATTTATATCCAATTTTTTTAGTCCGACGAATTGAGGAAAGTGCAGCGGGAAACGCAAAAAGTCGAAGAAGAGAAAGAGAAGTGGTTTCAAATTGCTACCGGACACAAGACGCAAATTACGAAATTGGAGAGCCAGGCAAGTAAAAAAAAAACAAGAGGTGTAATGAATGTTGAATATGTAGTGGTACAAAATGTTAATAATTTCTCATTAGATATAGTGTGGAATTAGGATCACTAAAATTATAAAGGGTTAAGTATTCGGAAATAGTACGAAAAAAAAATGGATGAAAGAAACACATCAGTAATGCCTAAATACAAAATATTATGGCTCTATGTGCGCGCAGTAACGAGAAAATGATTTTTATTTATTGGAGTCCGACTCTGTCTTAGTTAATATACGGGAATCCCCGGCCGTCGCTGTAGCAGCGTTCGGATATCCATTTAGTACATTGGGAGCAACCTTAACAGCGCGCGCCTATCGTACGAGTATGTAAGTCGTGAAATATGTAGTTTGTAGGCAGTCGTCGTTCGCCATTGCTACCGAACCACATTTGCGATCTGTAGTGATTACACGCATGTTTAATGGCATCCTATACGAATATCGAATACACCGATATGATATTAATTTATGGCGAAATAGGACAAAATAGTCTTGCGGCAAAAAACTTGTACGTGGAACGTTTTCCCAATCGGCGTCATCCATCATCTGAGACAATTGTTAGAACCGTGTATCGACTTCCAGAGACACGATCAGTAATTCCGCGTTTCGAAGATCGTGGTCGTCATCTGTCAAGTAGGGTTCAACAATCAGAAGAGCATATTTTAAACATTGTGGAGGCGGAACCAGGCATAAGTACTACAACCTTAGCTCACCAAGTCAATGTGTTCCAAACGTGGGTGCATCGAAGTTTGAAAAATAATCTACTTCATCCGTATCACATCCAGCGCGTGCAAAGATTAACAGAATTAGAAGTTCGTCAACCACGTCTTGCATCAGTAATTCTCTTTACCGACGAATCTACGTGTACCAAAGACGGTATTTTAAAATATTATTTACTTGGACCCCATGTACTCCCACAACGATTAAATGCAGAATCTTATATACAGTTTCTCAAAGATTAATTACCCGCGAATTTGGATGACATACCACTAGCGATACAACAATTATGGTTTATGCACGACGGAGCACCCGGGCATATGGTAGTAGAGTTGTGCAAGCATTTTTGAACCAATCTTTTCCAAATTGGATTGGACGTGGAAGTCATACTCTCTAGTTTTTTAAATAAACTTTTAGATACGTAGTAGGTACCTTCTTCTTCTTAAAAGGGAAATCTTGGTTTTTGTTCCTGCGGGATTAGGAACTTCTCTGTAACCAGATACTGTTTTATAAGAAGTGAAGATTAAAATTAATTACTGCTTTCTAGAAATACAAAAGCTGGAATAAATGACGCATGTCCTTCAATCCTCCTCCATGTGTCAAGCAGAAAGCATGCATGAAATAAATTTAAGTAAAAGCAGGCATGAAATTAAAGTTAATAATTGCAAATAATTCTGTAATATGTATGTACATTGAAAGTCTAATTTATGTGTAGCCGCGAAAATGACTATAATTATGCAGGCATGAAAAGTTATTAAGCAAAACTAAACTATGAAAAGCTACAAATTAAGAACAAAGGTAATGATAAAATGAAAGAAAAACGAGAAAGCGACATGCATTAATTGAATAACAAATAATATAGAAAGGTATGAGCGAATTCCTCAAATCTTGATATCATTCTTGTTTATAAAGTTGAAAAGAAGCCAAGTAGATCTTGAGCGAGTCAGTGCCATTAGATAAAAAGACTTCAAGGGGGTGTTGCAACCGACCGCTATCAATTCTTTGATGAGGATGACACGTAGTACCTACATAAAAATGCGGAAAGCAAATAATATCGTTGTTCGGCATATTTGATGTATAAGCTATTGTATTCATAAAATCATTTCGCATCAGCTGCTAAGATGTTTCTTTCTGAATTGTAACGTTTATGTTTTATGTCTGTCTTCCTTTCGTGAAAATAATCACTTGCGTTTCAATAGACTCTTAGACTTATTCACTCTTCATAGATACTATCTAACAATTTCTTGTCGTATGAACTTGAAAACTCAGCGGTATTTGTATAAATTCAGGATAAACAAAGATATGAACCGACTTTGACTGCATTTTGGGCCTAAAATTTGAAAATTCTTGATGTGTTACAAAAAAATTTCTTTTTACATTTCAGTTACACATTTATACTCAATCTTCAGATTAGCGTAGTTTAAGTTTATTTAAAACTAACCCTGTATATAATATTTGCATCATTGAGCAAGCTTTTTGCTATTTTAATAAAGGGGAGCGAGCTAGAAATGAGTAACGCAATGTGTCAATTATGACGACCATTTTTATTTATTGCCGACCAACGGTTTAGCGTCTAATCAAGATGACGCAGTAAAGCATTCTGTAATGAACCGGCTTCTATATTATTTACTGTGCAGGCGCAGAGAGTAAACCAAGATAGAAAAATACTCCTTTTTGAAGATCATCTGTGAGTTATGCTATGTTCTTACGTCGTACGTGTGTTTAGAAGCATAATTCTTATGGTGTTCAATATTAAAGAGACGTTATTATTTAGTGTTTATATCAGTTTATTTAGTAGGAAAAGACGTGGATCCTCCAAAAATGAATTATACAGTTCTTTCG
>SMLS01056961.1:0-10234 GCA_004785975.1 Popillia japonica
TTTGTTGTTTAATAGTTTTTGAAGTCACCTATTGTATATTGAAGCAAATTTAATTAAGCAAGCTTTCCTATTTACCTGTAAGTAAGCATTTTTCCAAAGTACGTTTCTCAAGTACAAATGCGAAGTACATCGTAAATTCGTATGTTCGTTATATTGGATGATTTAGCTATTAAAGAAGAGGAAAAGACTTCGTAATTTCAACTTAGATATTCATTATGTTTGTGCTTTTCTACCCTTTCACGTGGAGTTTTATCACACCATATTGTATTAAGTTATAATGGGTTTCGGTAAAAATTTAGATTCATTAGTTCAGAGAATTAATGATTGCAACTTAATATTACCTGCGAAAATTTGAAGAAGATAACGTCGGAGGATGCTAAAAATTAAACACAAAAAGTGACTATAATGGGCGCTCATTGTCTATTGTTGGAATCACCTTGCTGCGAGAGTATAATGTGTTGTAAACGTAAACATCAAAAGAAAAATACTGTGTCAAGTCGTGCATGCCAGGCTCCGCTGATGAGGTTTTTAGGTTGAAACCAAAAACACGTGATCCAAAGCCAATGCCTTGATCTTGTTTCATTGTACTGTCGTAGGAGCGTGATTCCAACAACAGACCATGAGCGCCTATTATAGGCATTTTTGTGGCTCTTAAGAAATTAAGCGCCCTTGAAAATGGATATACCTGTTGACCTTTCAAAATCTGCAAAAATCTTCAAATATTTTCTATACTTTATAATGGTACATATGACGTCTTACAGATATTTTAGCGTTCTGCTTTCATTATACATATATCGAAAAAACGAATGGGGTACAAACCGAGACCTTTTCCCAACACAATCACATTCAAGGTGTGAACAGTTAAATATTATAACGGCCTGTGCATACTACATCTATCAAGAACACCCATAAGCAACAAAATTGGATGAGAATGGCAATTTTCAAGGAAAATATCATTGCATCGCCCGAAATCCGCTGGAGCAGAATACAACATAACGTAAGGACTCAATAATTTTCTTTATGATTTAATCGTTAATGCTTCTGTTCTGTATGCAAATACCCGATAATTCCATTAATGCCGGCACCCGGATAAATGTTAGACAGAAAGGAAACTGTTGCCTATGTTAAGGAGCTTTTGCAATAAAATTGTACAAAATCGTTCCAATAAAGCCAAAAATCAAGGAAGTGAAGACCTATTAGAAGACAATAAAGTAGAGCTCTCATAAGAAGCAACAACAAAAGACTTTCAGTCTGAGAGTCTATGAAAATATAAAGTAAGTTGACCTGTTAAGTATTGCAAGGTCACTAGGGCACTACGCACAATTTCAACTAGTTGTTAATGGTAACCAAATAAATTAGTGGTTATTTGCATATTTGCGGAAACACTCTGTATATTGACAGTAACTATCCCCGCATGTATCTGTTTATTGTTTTTCTTGCAATTGAAGTATCCTTGAAGTATTATAATTGCGCTATCAGTAATATCATATGAACACATTGATGAAAACATCAAAGATCAAGATATGGTAGCCGTAGAATGTTAATTCTCACACTCTATTACATTCCAGAACATTTTCCAACATTATTCTACTAAATTATCTCCAACGCCAATTTCACATAACGGAGTCAATTTTTATTTGATAACATATTTTTAAAATTCCATTAATGTAGTAATACAACCTAAAAAAAATTCTTCTCTAATGGAAACGCGTTCAACCATATCGTATTCGGAGTTAAAGAAATATATATTAAGCAATTATGTGATTGCAATTTGCGACTACGCCGTTACTTCAATATGAGAATTATTATAACACAATTTGTATAGTATGCAATGTGATTGAGATCATTTTCACTTCAGAATACGTTCAGTTAGTTTTGATAGAAATTACTTTCGTGCATAGTTACAAGGCGGTGAACAAATTCCGTTCAATTTTAGTATTCAATAATAATTTGTTGAATGCTAAATCATAAGCAATATTAGAAATTTTGCATTTAATTTAGTTACGACATGTATTGAAATATTCAAGGGTAATTTTCGATAGGTTTACTACCAAAAGATTGTTAGTTAGCTTAGTTTAGCTGTATTAGAAGTATTTTCTAAATGAGAACGAAAAAAGAGACAGATTTATAGATTTGAATTGACTATTTCACTAGCTTGTCTACTACTTAATTTTGTTTTCAGCGTTGTTATAGTTGTACCTCTGCATTGATACCTTATCCCAATAACAGCATTCTTCTACTCTTGCTGATAAGCGTTACCTGCATGGTTTCGTTGAAATGTTTAATACCACTTAACACTTAACAAAGCTGATCATCAATTATTTTAATAAAGCTGCAGTCGAATACTTGTAATTACCGGTAAAAGAACACGATCCATCCCGTATAACTACAAAACAAAATGGCACCATCAAACAAAATTTGTAGTTGTACTCGCCGATACGCCCAACAAATTTTAAAGAAGATGTTTTCTAAACTTGATTCAACTAATAATAATAAGCTTCATTAAACTTGGACTTAAAGTTCCCTCAAAGTATTTGTCATCATTTCATAACTCTATCGACCAAGAACTTCATCAAAACCTCATAAGCTTATAAGCTTATCGAAAATTTTAGAAACCACGCTCAAAAAAGCAACGACCAAATTTAGTAATTTCGATACTCATATGAGCGTCAAATACTCCCAATCATTTGATAGACTTCATACCAAGGTATTTTGATGTCATTGGAACTATGCCATTAGAGCACCCACCCAGAACAAATCCGAATGTCAAATAGAAAGCGAGAACCTGACGAACTATCTGAATGGCGTGTATTCATATTTAATTCGACTGGAAAAAATGAATACTGTAGTTAAAACGAATTAGAATTCAGAATTCCCAAGACACAGCAACTTAAATGTGTGCATTGTCACGACCACAACAGAATTAGCACTAAATAATCGAAATCGGAAAACTCTGGACGAAATATCACGAATAACCTAACCTCATTAGACTAGGATTTAAACTTCTCCCAAAATATACGACACCATACATTTCTTAACGATATCGACAGACCTCATAAAAACTTATCAACTTCACCGTTGAAATTATAAAAAATTTTGAAAACCACACTCGAAAAAGCAAGTTAGTGAAATCCATTAATAGGAGAAACGACATAACTAATTCAACATATTTATAGCAATAAATATCAAATAATCAGACTAAGCGAGGTATACGAAAGCTTGAGACTATCACTTAGATACTCAAATGACCGTCAAGTTCTCCCAACCATTTGATAGACCCCATACAGGGGTATTTTGGTGTCATTGGAACTATGCCATTAGAGCACCCACTCATAACGAATCCGTATGTCAAATTGGAAGCAAGAACCTGACTAGCATACGAGCTAGAGAGACAGATCTTTGGCAATTGTATATTTCGCCTGTTGTCACTACGACAACACAATGCAAGGTAAATAATCAAAATCAGAAAATTTGGAATAAAGAAACAACGACTAATTGCCGTTAATTAAATAATTACCGCACGAATGTGCGGGAATATCGTAGTGTCCTCAACAGACCGTATTTCACGTATAGGGTAAAGTCGCCCATATTAAACCAACTCCCAAATTGAACCACTTTAATTTTATAATATTGCAACACGGTAAGCGCCAGCTACATATGCGATCTCGAAAGTGTATTAGTGAATACCATAAAGGTGCCAAATATCACACACAGAGTGGATCAACGACTCGTGTTATCACTAAAGAAAGTTTTCCACATGTTTACATGCAATATTTTGTGTTTTTGTCTAAACAAATATAAACTACCTTGCAAAAGTAGGTAAAATTCAATTAGTTCATAAAGAAGTACAGATTTTAGATTACGTCTAATACCATTAACAATTTCGTATGCGCTGTTTGTTTTCAATTTTTAGGTTCTATTTCTAATTTTTGTTAGATTGCTCAAATTGAACCGAGTCTAGTTTCTTAAATTGAACTGATGAAATGTCCGCGCGGCATCTAAGCCAATAGTTGTTTCTCAGCCAAGGAGTGCAGAAGCTAATTGATAGTTCTGTAAAAGTGTTCAATGATAAGTATATGATTCAATGCATGCGATGCAAAACGTGGTTTCACTGTGAATGTAGGCCTAAAGCAAAAGAAAATTGTTTGTGGAGTATGCGTCCCATGATAATTATTATATGTTTCAATTTTGTTTTACTCTTTATTTGAACTTAGTAAATACTTTCATAATACAGTTTACAAACAATTAATACAATTTACGATATGTTTCTATACCAAGTTCATTTAAGGAAACCAGTGGTGCAACATAGGCAACTCGTTTCTGAAATTGAACCATTTGCAACTACAACTATTGTAATTAATATTTATTAGTTCCTTTTTTATAATCCTCGTTTATCATCCACATTATTTTCCTAAATATTCAATAAACATTTTTCCACAATTTCAGCTACTTGTTTTAATTTTACGGAAAGTTACAGTTGTTTCTATAAATTTTGGTTCAATATGGGCGACTTTACCCTAACTCTATTCACAACAACGATACAATGCAAACTAAACGATTTCCGGAGATAATTACTAAACCAACACGTCATTCAAAGCCCCTTGTAACGTCAACACACAGCGGTAAATAACGTGCTATGTATTACCGGTAAATCGCCGATTAATTAGCGTTAATTAATTAATTCATTACAGCACGCATGTTCGGGGAATATTGTAATTAGAAGAACACAATTGGAACTAAGCGATGCAGAAAGGTAGATATTTGTAAACAACGTAGGTACTTAATTCAAGGTTATTAGTGACGTCGACAATTGACGTCATTGCCTGTTAAGGTGATTTACATATTTGTTTACAAAGTGCAAACAAATAAATATATATAGGGTGGTATATAAAAAGTAATGTACAGGGTGTGTTTTATACAGAGATTTGTGTACAGGGTGGTATTCACGGACTGTTGTATACAGGGTGATATATGTATACATTTAAACCGAACTTTCCCATATTGAATTGCACATGGAAGTTACATTCCGTGGCCAGCTCGTAGTCTAGATCTAAATCGATTAGACTTTTTTTACAATTAGGTACTACATACTTCTACGTAGTTTTCAGATACGTGTAGTTTAGCAGCTATTTACGGGTACCCCTGTACCTATATAAAAAAATGATGAACCTCCCACAGAATAAAAATCTTTCGAACTGCTTTGCATTGTATTTTATTATTCCTATATTGCAAGAAATTTCGTACCTACAATTCTTGTATATTTGACAACTACATACAAATAAAGATCTGTAATATTATAAAAATATTGACTAAAATATGTATACGGTAATTCCATGAGATCCTCTGCAATTAAAACCGCAATAGGCGGTTACATTCATGGATACTAAAGGAAAACTACAAAACTTTAAATATTTCGAACCTGTTATGCGAAAACATCTCATAAATGTATGTATAACAGTATAACCATTTACCCACGTTGAGAAAAAAAAGTACAATTAAATTGCCGAAAGCAGTCTTGTCGTAAAACATTTGTTGTATACAAGAGCACGTGACGTATAGGTAAATGCTTTGTATTTCCTAGCGTTTTATTTAATCTTCCAAGTCCATATTTTATGTTTGCTATTCATTGTTATTTAATTAATTAGCCAACACAAAATCGTTATTAAGCTACCATTTAAAATCAACTTTAACTAATTTGACGGTTATAATTTGCATTATGTTCTATACATATCCTTTTCATGAATATAAAATTAATTTGAGTCACACTATTGTTTTGTATTTAGAACGTGTACCTCAACTGAAGAAGTACTGATACATACACGACTATTTACGGAAGATAATATATAGAAATCGTTAAGGTAGAAAACAATAGCTCTATGTAGTCACTAAGAAATGAAAGTTCCCTACTAGGCTTTTGCTAGTGATATAATGTAAACCAAATATGGTCATCTCGAACTACCATTAAAAGTACCATAATTTAGGTATTCCTAAGATTGATATATGATATATATCAGAGAAAAGGGACCTAGTGTGTCAAAAATAGGTTTTGACTGGAGAGTGGATTTTGGTACCTAAAAGTACGACGGATTACATTAATATTATTATTAATATTATTATTATATCATAAGTTCCATTAAATATGTATTATTTGTTATTTATTCATTACGTATAAAACTGCCAAAATATTTACTACTTTTAAGTAGTCAGTTTTAATTAACGCCATACATATACATACATATACTTAAAAATATTCTCAATATGTCACATAGTATTTGATGAAATTTCAAATGAATGCATGTTAGATTTTTCTAGCAAAATGCCCAAACATCAAAAAATTATTGGAAATATTCGTAGTAGTAGAACAGAGCATTGTGCGGATAATTGTTTTAATCAAGACAAAACACATTTGTGTGATTTTGTAAACGTATTTCAACGTAGCTTATGCTGATGTAAATGCACGAAACTTACGCAAAACTATACCTATCCCACAACAAATATACAAACTGTTAACGCTATTCCAGTTTATTAACTCAATTCGATACATTGAGCACTCTTCGAAAGATGCTGAGGAAGCACGATATACATAAATTACAAACAGCGTACATATATCATTCGCGAAAGTATGGAGGAACTGCCATAAAGGTTTTCTTCGCTTCTCCAGATCCATCCACATTGAGTATACTTACGCTTACTGTCGAAGAGTCATAGAATTTAGGGCTCGTATTGATACCACTTTCTAAATATTCATTTGTGTTGAATGAATTCTCTGTTCATACCACCCATACAAAGCACTGAACATGTAATAAATGCTCAGATTATGTCTAACAATAACTACAAACATTTTAGCCATGAGATGTTTTTAAATGTTTGAAAACGCATCTAGGAAGATTCTTATAACAATATGAAATTATGTCAAACTATTCTGAATATTAAAAAAAGGCTTTGTTTATATAAATTTATCTTAAGAAATAATTTTAAAGAAACGTATAATCAGTACATATTACATTTTTAATAATTGAAGATAAAATTTTAGATTTTAGATATTTTTGACACGATTGCCAAAAACATTCTGAAAGTTTTCTCAGTAGAATGGATAAAAGGGACCACACTGTTTGACTATAGTTGCCAAGATATGCTATTATTGCAAGATAACATATACATATGTAGTCAAAATCACGAAAGATGAGCCCTACGTCATCAAAAAATTAACGTATGAATTAAATCAGTACTTCTGATTCATATTAGATAACGTACTTCCGGATATTTTAAAAATGCTATGGCGCGTACTTACATAACGAAATGTCAAAGTATAAGGTTAATGTCAATTTACACTTACATTATTGATATCATTTACTTTAAAAACACCTTTATAATTAAGAAAATAACAGATAATTTACGTTTTAACAAATCAGTTATTATGATTTTTGTTTGTAATTTCAAATAATTTATTTTTATTTCAATTAAAATTTTCGCAAGCGAGGAAGAAATAAATTTAATGAGTGAGTGATGAATCAGAAATTATACGCTTCAACAACAACAATTAAACATGTTTTATTTGTATAGACGGCACAATGTTTTTTTCTTTACGGTTTTTTATTCTTTTTACCGAAGACACACTAATCTTTAAAGCATCTAGGTATGTTCTTTCGGGTCTTCTCGCGTAGGTAACTATTCACTGTCTTGACGTTTCGCTGATTGTGCTATCAGCTTCTTCAGAAGTTTTCTAAAGACTGATCTTGTCGTCTTTTGCTTCTAGTTATATATCCCATTCCCGTTCCGCCTCGCCGATCCGGAACCGTCCCGCTTCGTTGATCCGTAACCGTTTCGCTCAGTTGATTCATGACCGTACCTGTCCGATGAACTCTACCGTTTCTTGTATGACGATCTCGTAGTGCCAACTTCCAGGTATTGCTGAGTTTGTATCCGTCTTCACGATTAAAGTTGTTGTGATTGTTTTTCATTATTTCTACAGACTCACGTATTATCCTCGGATGGTAGTGGCTAATACCTTCACGTCGCTGTAGTTTATGCTGTGGCCTCCTTGTTGCTGCAGGTGTTCCGCTGCTGCAGATATTTGGCTATGTCCAAGACGTGCGTCTCTCTCGTTTTCCTTCACTCTGCATTGTATACCGCTTCCCGTTTGGCCGATATAGCTCTTCCCGCATTGACAATTCAATTCGTATATGCCTTTGGTTAGTAGTTTCGGCAACGCGTTTTTGTTGGGAGGAAGTAGTTGTTCTATTTTTGTCACTGTGTTGAATCGAGTGGTGATGTTTCTTTTCTCTAAGGTCTTCTTAAGTCTGTCAGTGACTCCGGCTATGTATGGTAGGTATGCGAATCCTGCTGGCTCTTGTCGGTCCTGGTTGTTCATCTGTTTTCGGGGTTTCCTTATGTCTTTTTCACTGTAGCCGTTCTTCTGCAAAGCGGTTTTGACGTGTTGGGTTTCACTCTGTCTATGATGTTCGTCGCTGATTTTCTCTGCTGTTCGCAATAAAGTGTTGATGAGGGACCTCTTCTGCTGTGGATGGTGGTGAGATGTTGCATGCAGATACCGATCTGTGCGTGTCTTCTTACGATATACACTGTGGCCTAATCTACTGCTATCGGTACGTTGCACTAGGACGTCTAGGAAGGGTAAGGTACCGTCTTCTTCGATTTCCATCGTGAAGTTGATGTGTAAGTGTTTCCTGTTGATATGTTCCATGAATTCAGCCAGTGCTTTCCGTCCATGCGGCCATATGACAAAGGTGTCATCTATAACACATATCTGTACCAGCATTCAGGTTTCATTTTACTAGATTTAATTGCCTCTTGTTCAAATGCTTCCATGAAGATGTTGGCGATGACAGGTCATAGAGGAGATCCCATTGCAGCACCACTCGCTTGTTCGTAAAATTCTTCGTTCCATAGGAAGTAGGTTGAGGTAAAGCAGAGTCTCGCCAAGTCAATTAAAGTCAGCAATTAAAGTCAGCAATACCTGGAAGTTGGCACTACGAGATCGTCATACAAGAAACGGTAGAGTTCATAGGACAGGTACGGTCATGAATCAACTGAGCGAAACGGTTACGGATCAACGAAGCGGGACGGTTCCGGATCGGCGAGGCGGAACGGGAATGGGATATATAACTAGAAGCAAAAGACGACAAGATCAGTCTTTAGAAAACTTCTGAAGAAGCTGATAGCACAATCAGCGAAACGTCAAGACAGTGAATAGTTACCTACGCGACAAGGTACCTACTATGGATTACGGTCGTGAAAGCCTACACTCAACTTTAAAGCATCTGCTACACATATTGTTACCTTTATGTTTTAAAGTATTTTGACTAACAATTTTACAAATGTGTGTCGTTACTAGATACATCAAATTGTGACGCAGGGCTCAACTATCGTGATTTCAAATATATAGGTATACATAATGTTTACATAGAGATAATAAATAAGAAATTAGATTGTAGAGAGAACAACTATGGTGGAAAATTTTTATAGAGTTCGGCGGGCCCCTTAAAAAAAGTTCTATAGAAGAAGATATGAATGGATCATTCGTTTTTCATATGAAGAATTAAAAAAAGAGGTCGGTTATTTTACCTGTATCACCTAAACTCACGAAAAACAATTAATACGTCGCAAATTCAGCGTTTCAAAAATAAACTTAGTGTCCATAATTTCAGTGGAATGCGATCAGCTTGTGTATATTCTTTCGTACTAGAACAAGTTGCCTTTTTATACAAACTCTGTGTTGACCGATACACATTTCGTGGACAGCCGGGCCGATATCAATCTTTATGAAACATTATATGCCCAAGTTCCGGAAACTGAAGAAAATGTGAAGATTAAAAGAGAATCTGAACCTATACCATTAAAATTAAATAAATTATGCTTTTCATGTTTATTTTATGAAAATAACTTCTGTATCTGTATCATATTCAACGAATACAATTTCTTTTAGCTCTGGATTTTGATTCCAGAGTTGCTTCTGCAAATTCATATTAGAAAGAAATCAAAACTACACTTTACTTACTGATGAAACAATTTTTTTGTAACAATGATACAGTAGGTAATCAATTTCCATAAAAATCATATGCAAGACTTCAATATCCGTATTCTGCAACTTTTCAGGTTGTCGATAAGTAGCACATAACATAAGATACCGGACACTTTTTAGCAACTTTTTAGTTACATGGTTACTACTCACCCTCACTATTAGAATTTTATAGTAAGCAGGGCCAGCACATTA
>SMLS01056964.1:0-16805 GCA_004785975.1 Popillia japonica
GCGTCCCGTTTCGTTACTTACGTACCATTTTCCTGTTGGTTCGCAAAACTTGCTAGCGGTCTTCTGGAATGATTGATAATAAAAAAAAAAATTATAAAATTCGAACAAAATAGCAAATCGCTTATTCATGTCCTTAGCAAAGATCATGTGTCGAATATACATGTATGTATTGATAAAATATAAAAAGATCCACGAGTATTTGTCCGACTAAAATATCCTATATGAGAGAGTTGAGAGATTTATATATAAATGAATATAAAAGTACGACGTTACGGCGCCTACTAAAATGCTATTAAATTTGTAATTAAACAAGGAAATTGGTTTATCTAATCTTGTATGTCACATTTAATTAAAAACTCTGCTCGTCTTCATCAGAAAGCGAACTTATTTTTCCAGGAATTGCTCCAATCTTTAGAAGAATTTCTAAATAGATATTGTACAAGATAAAATTATCTTTTGCGATTGAAATTAAAATTTTACACAAACATCATTTTGAATTGTCTTAAGTTGGCAACAAAAAAGTTCCAAAATTATTTAAAATTGGGAAATTTTTATTTTCGTGAATTGATCATACTGTATGTACATAGATGTGAAATGTCAAAACGATTATGTCAACACTTATCTATTAGAACTGTCATTAGTTGAACGAAATATTGTATGAAGAAACTGTCAAAATTACCCTATCCTAGTGGACAGAGAATCCACATATTTTTGTTGAGACTAGTCAGCATCCTATGAAAATCGGGTGTTTGGGAAGCAATGTCAAAAAGATGAAAGACGTCAATCAAATAATAGATAAACAGATTCGCCAATTACTCAGTGTTATTAAAATCAGTATGACCAAGTCGGGACACTTCAAAATGATCACACTGCAGTTATTTTCGCAAATTGTATGTATGTACTATTTGCGTCATTTCCTGGTCTAAGCGTTACAACAACGTGACAGATGATTAAGAAATGACGTGATAGTAGAATTACGGTGCGATAGGAGATTTTTATTGGAAAAAATACACGATGGCTAGGAAATGAGCACAAATCTCAAGTTGGCAGCATTCTAGATCTGCAATTCTTTCTAAAAAATCCTTAAAATTTCCATTGCAAGATTACAACACTGACTCAGATTTAATTAGTTGGCATTGGATTTGGTTTCTGCTAAAATTGATGGGTACCGAATTGGATTAATCTGATTTTGGGGAAGTTAGCTTTTGGTGAGTAGTTTCCATCAAAAAACGAACTTCCCTACACGGATAGCAACAAAATAAACAAGCAAACATAATTCAAAAATTTTCCTATTAGTTTGAATGGTTTGAATCTTGTTTGAATTATTTAACGCAAACTATGTATAATCTTATTATAAGCACTGCTGTGAAACCCAGACCTGTTTATAACAAGCGTATATGTATTTCTCGACAAATACTTCAAATAAATAAATTTCATTAACGAATTGTTATCGTCATAATACACCACTTAACGATTACAATTACCGATGACTGGAAAAACACACTTACATATTTAGAGTTTGTTCGTACTTGTGTAATACTAGGATTGCAATTTATTATTAACGTGTAAAAGGGTCAAAAGTTCAAAAATATTGATATTGTAATCGTATAAGTAAAAAAATAGACAATTAAAGGAATGAACATTCAAACAAATTTAAATTATATCACAACAACATTGATATTAATTCATTCGAGTCCTAATTGAATAATGAATTGGACACAATAAAAGTAATGAATAAATCTGGTAACTTGCGTTTCAAAAAGGTCTTACCTCTAAATTATAAAATGGACATGGAAGTGTTGCGAGTGACCCAGCATTGGTAGCCGGCCAACATAAATAACCATCGAAGATTGATTCACAGAACGATTCCAACACTGTCGGTGTAGAAATATTTTGACCTGTTAAACATTTATCTTCTGCACCCATCATTTTTTTTCTATTTTTTTGATAAATAATCGAGGTACTAACAGTAAGAAGTACGGGACGAAAATGAAAGAAAATAACGTCGAACTTTACTTTCCATTTCTATTATAGCTTGTAATCTGATATAAATCAACAGATCGTAAATATAATTTTGTATGGATTGTTTTAGATTGTTTAGTTAGGATGACATGGATCGATTATATAGTAAAGATTTACCTTAGAATAATATTAATTTAATTAGAATAAGTACGTATTTCGTTCTAATATATTGACAAATATTTGTCGGAGCTTGATAATATTTGAATTATCTATTTTTAAAAATTGCGCGTTATATTTTTCCCGCCAATGTTTAAATGTGTCAACTGTCATTTCATCTATTATAGTTAGGTCTGTTCAATTAGTGCGGTCTATTGTTCGACATTACGCTACAATACCCAATACAATAACCCACTACACTGTAGCAAATAAGTAGTTATTTACGTTCTATACCAACATAATTAATAAATAGATGGTTGGTTTAGCAAACACTAGCAAAAGTGAAAGTATTTAGCTCTCTACTATACCATATAGTGTAATTAGTGCCGATATAACAAACACACCCATCTGTCAACAAAAATGTTAGGTTAAGTTTTCAGAGATGATAGGAGGGAATCTTAATTCTTTAAAAAAAAATGCCCAAAATTAAAATTGAAAAGGTTATTAGTTTCAGCAGCGAAGATCCTGTAAGTATTTAATGAAATAAAATTTTATTAAATTAAAATTAATTGATAATAATATACCTAATAGGTCCATGTAGCAAACAATATTTTATCTAACGATCCAATAAAGAAGTGGAAATGTCAAACAGCAGGAGAAAAATCGGCAAATTTAGTCTTACAATTAGAGGAAGCAGCAGTAATTTCAAACATAAATATCGGAAATGAAAATTCAGCTTACATTGAGGTTTTAGTAAGTCGGTCCGGTTCCTCTGACGATTTCAAAGTTTTCTTAGTCATGTCATCGTTTATGTCTCCTTTGGAGGCACGGCAGAGTACAAACATAAATAAAGTACGTATGTTCACATATAATGATTTGTCGGCTCCGGAACGAGATGCAAAATGGGATCGGGTGAAAATCGTTTGTACTCAACCGTTTAATCGACATACTCAATACGGGTTATCGTTTATTCATTTTCATACTTCTGGTAAGGATGAGAAAACAAATACACCTCATATTGGTAAATTTGCTTTACGGCCCGAATCACCCGATACAATATCTGTCGGGAGTTTATTTGCTAGGAAGAAAGAATTGCAGGAGCATAAACCACTAACAGGTAAATTGCTTTAAAGATTTTGTGGCAAATTTTTGTTTTTTAAATGATGTAGCTGCTGCCGCTATTAGAGAAGCATCCCTATCACCGTATCAATCACCGTCGACATCAAAAAAATTAAAAATTCAACAAAATCCAACAACTCCAAATCCTGATTTGGATATTCCAAACGTATCACGAGCTCGTGATGAAATTTTTTATAGTAAAGATGAGGAAGGACCGAATAAAAAAATTGATGCTATTATCGAACAAAAGCAGCTGGAGAAACAGAAGCAAGACGAGAATAAAATTGAGGTAAAGAAAACTCCTAAACGAATTGAAGAAAAATTGGTTAAAAAAACTCCTCAAGGAAGTACACCGAAAGATAGAGGAGAATCTTCGAAACGAAAGCTTGGGAATAAACTGCCAGAGGATACACCTAAGAAAAAAATTAAGAAACGGTTACAACGACCATTTCACCAATTATTGAACGATGTTGTGTTGGTTATCAGCGGGATTCAAAACCCTGATAGAGCTAATATTAGGAATATGGTAATTGGAATGGGTGGTCGATACAAAGCCGATTGGGATAATGCTGGTACGCATTTAGTGTAAGTTTAATGTCTGTAATATAACGTTGGAATATTCAGAATAAATGCAGTTTATAAATTTAGGTGCGCTTTTGCTAACACACCGAAATTTAATCAAGTTAAGGGAAAGGGTAAGATCGTAACAAAGGCCTGGGTTACAGATTGTCATGTGCAGAGGAAAAGATTACCTTGGCGACGGTATGCTTTGGATAAAAATGATCAAAATCAAGCTGAGAGTGAGGAGGAGGTTTTTGAGGAAGTCGATGAAGTACCTGAAGATCCTGCTGTTGTAGCTAACGATGACAATGATGAAAATAGGTAAAAATGTTTTTATATAATAAAATGGAGTAATATAATTTTTTAATAATATTAGGGATAATAAAAGTGGTTCGGATACTGAAGATGAAATAGATAGAATACATACTATGCGGAAATTAAAAGGAAAGAATGTTGAGGACGAAATAGAAAATAAAGTAAACGGTAAAGAATCTACGTCACAAGCTATAAGTGTGTTCGATCAGGATACTGACGAAGAAGATCTCTCATCAACTGCAGGAAATGGTTGCCCAAGTTTGCCTGATTTCTTCTCCGATTTATCATTTTATATTGATGAAAATTTGAGCACGGATGAGAAGAAAATGTTGGTTAAATACATCACAGCATGCAATGGGTAATTGTTATTATTATTTAGGATTATTACAACTAAATCTGTCTTGTTGAATACCTCAGCCGAGCTGTTCTGTGGTGTACTATCGAGATCATATTAAACGACTTAGAATTCGTGCGATATGACCTTACGCAGATATTCGCAATATTTGACATATAGCATAGTATATAAGAGGTTACAATTACCTGTTTGAGTTGTTTAATATGATCTCGATAGTACATACTTACATATCCGTATTTTTTTCTATTTTGCAGAACTATTTTAACGTCACCTGCAAGTAACGTCGATTATATTATTGCCAACAAAGATTGTAAGGTGAATTCCTCTTCAGAAACTAGAATCGTACATCCAAATTTTGTATACGAGTGCTTCAATTCGAAGAAGATGGTGCCAAGTAATAATTTTGTACTATGATACATATTTTTGCAGTATTTTTTAATTTTATTACATCAAATACATTTTATTTTCAATTATGCAATCGTTTCCTTTTTATTGTACACAAAAGAGACGAGAAAGAAAAACCCAGCTTATAAAAATGAAAACTGTTCTTATAGAAAAACAGTTAGTTCTTTTATTGTACAGTATGTTTTTCTTGTTTTAGTTTTACAACATGTATAAATAACTATAATATTAACTAAAAATACACCAAAAAGATAATAAAAATATAACTATTTATGTACAGGTTTTAACACAATTAGTTCACTGAATTTCGCTAAAAAGTTCTAATATGTACAGATCATGACATTGTCACAATATAATTTTTTTTTGTATAAGGTGATTAAAATTAATATAATTTAATTATCTGTATCGATCGTTATATTATTAAAAATTTACTATTTACAATTTTTATTCCCTCACTGTTATTCAGTGGTTGGTGTATTAGAATCAGCTGACGTACCGTCCGATGACGACGAAGACGATATAGTCCTTACTATGCTTGTTGGCGCCATAACCCTAGCAAAGACTTGCCTACTCTGAACACCTGCAAACCAATAATAAAATTTTTACACTTTTATACAATATCTAAGATTATTTAAATTGACCCTCTAAGAAGCCATGAAATTATTTCTTGAAAATATTATGTTGGTATGTTCTAACAAATAAATAATAACGCACCTGACATCAATGTATTTGTTAGTTGACGCTTAAACCTAACCTAATCTGTCAACGTCAACTTACCTTACAGTACCAACTTAAGTTTAAAAAAGAAAAATGTCATTGTTGTTTAGAGAGCAGAAATATATGATGGTGGAGTAATATAATTTACCTTTAGCTTGCTGAGTCTGAGCAATAGGAATAACCTTAACTCCTTGCAGCGCCTTCACGTTAATGGCGGTCCCTTGAAAACCAGACGGCAGTAAGATTTGTTGAGCAACTATCTGCCCGCCCTGTCCTTGACTCGCCAAAACAACTCGCTGTGTACCGGTAGCGGTGCTCGTCTGAAGCCGCACAGGATGACTGCCCAAAACTAGCTGATTCTGCCCAGCGTTCTGATTCGACTGCACGCTAGCTGTTTTCACCCCGGAACTAAGCAGCATCTGCGAATTCTGTTGTACTTTAATCTGAGGTGCTAGAACGACTTGCGTATTCTGTTGATTCAAGAGACTAACGTTACTGGACGCAGGCTGTTGCGTCATATTAGAAACCGACAACGATTTCGTAGTGCTGATCGCAACTAATCCGGACGTGTTAGCTTGCGTCTGGATGATGACGTTTTGACCTTGCAAGTTCTGCAGGGAACTACCTTTACTCGCTAGGAGGACTGGCTTCCCTCCGATATGCGTTAAGTTCAAATTAGCCGTGTTCACCATCCGGATCGTGTTCGTATTAGAGGTGACGCCTAAGGAGACGGGTTTATTCACTACCGTCCCCTTATTAGTGTTTAATTTGACTTGATTTTGTCCGATGATCACTTTCGGCTGTACGATCTTCTGCGCGTCGATATTCTGCGTTATGAATTTGGCGTTGATCAATTGTTGAGCGATTTTCGGCGTGAATTTTGTCACGGTTTGCGCTTTTGGCACTGACTTCGTCGCCGTTTTGGTCGAATTCGTTACCGTCGTCGTCGTTGCGGTACCCGCTTGCGATGATAATACTAGTTTTGGCTGGTTCGTTATAGCTATGAGGTTATTTTGCGTTCCTACGGCAAGTTGGGCCACCGTGTTTTGTTTCGACGGCGTCGCTAATTGGATGATGTTGGTTTGAGCCCCTTTAACGCCCGAAACGCGTAAAGTTGTTCCTGGAATAGCGGAAAATGTGTCTTAGTACTAAACATGACTTCAAGTTTTTGATTGGTTTACCTTGAGGTAAAGAACCGTGCTGTTTTTGGTGCGCCAACAAACTTTCCACAGATATAACTTGCCCCGCAGCGTTCGTTAGAACTTTCGCCACTAATGGTGTCTGGTTACTTGTTATAATTGGTTTGGTAGATATGGTGTCTGCAATAGAGACGTTAAAATTAGCGGAATGCTAAACTTATGAAAAAATTGTAATAAAAAATTGAAAAATTAAGTGGGAGAAGGGGAAGAGTTAGAACAACAGCTTGTATATACGAACCTGCATTATGCCTGGCTTGTCCCAACAAAGATGTACCAGACGGTGATTGAACTTGTTTCGGGATTTGCGTCAAACCGCTCTTATGCTTCAATATAACCTGCTGCTGCCCAGTCAGTACAGTAGATTGCACCGGTAGCACTTTCTGCTTTAAACTCTGCAAAATCTGCTGTTGCTGCGACGGCGTTAACGACGCCTGTTGTACCCTAATCTGTTGACCACCCGTTTCCGAGTTCTTCCCCAAAGCCGAAGTATTCAGCTGTATGTGCTGGCTATTGATTGCGTTCTGCGAGATGGTTATAGTTTGACCTTGAGTTGTTGTGATAGTTTGGGGCGATTGCCTCTGTGAGACGTTCCGTAAAAGAGCCACGTTTTTAATATTCTGCAATTGTTGCGGCGTGATCGTTTGCAATATCTGCTGTTGGATCGAAATAGGTACTTTAGATTGCACTTTCTGATCGACTTTATCGTTCAATTCTACCCGTATCTGTTGCGAATTTAGCTTCTGTTGTGTAACAGTTTGGAATAAATGCTGCGTCACAGTTTGATTAATTTTATTCGAACTTTGCGGCGATTTCTCCAATTTACTCGTAGACGGTATGATTAGCGATTTGCCTTGAGACGGCGATATGATTTTCACCAGGCTCTTACCCGGTTTCGGACTGTTAGATTTGCTGATGATAGCGCTGTTTTGCGTAATACTTTGAAACGCGTCGCTAATCTCTGCTTCTTCGATTTTAATCGTGGATTCCGGCGGTTCCACTTTAGTTAATTTATTAATTTGCGGTAATAGAAGGGAAGTACCCGGCTTAGACGAATTCGCCGTTAAACTCGAATCTTGCGATAATAAAACTACATTTTGGTTGGTGGTGTTAGAAATATTTTGATGCTGATTCGAATTAGATTTAATTTTCTGTAGAATCTTCAATTTCTCCGCGGATGGGGACGTCTCCGTTTTTGGTTTATTGCTCTTCTCCGATTTTTGTTTCGGTTTACTTGGTGTTTTGTTCTTATTCGATTTTTTCGTTGTTTTATTCATGGTTTGGTACTGCTGGTGGAGCCGTTCGAAATCCTCCTCCGTCCTGTTCCTATGCAAATAGATCCATATCTTCCGTTTCGGATCGTATTTAACGCACGGATCGAATTGCGTGTGCATCCTATCTAAGGCGCCGCTAACTACAGATTGCAAAACGTTATCCGGGGCGGTACTAGAAATGTATTGAGACGATTTTAATAATTCGCAAATATCAGCTCTTGTCCCTTCCCCGTTGGGTAAACGAGCAGTCGCATCTCTCACTAAAGATAATATTGTGACAAAATTCGGCCTATCAGCGCTCAACATCGTGTGCCCTCTAGCTTTAGCGTTCCCCACCGAGGGGTTGTAGATACCTTTTAAAGGGCCTACAACGCTTTCGTAGCCGTTACACCTGAACGTGAACGCTTTATGCGGATTATCGTATCGCCTCCTCTCTTGATCCCGGTAGGATTTAACTTCATCCGGTTCGGCTTTCCTCACAGTCCAAGTCGTTGGGCACCTAGGCGGTGGCGGCGTTTGAGATCTGTCCGCCAATTCGATTTCCACCTCTTTCTCCTCTTGTTTAATCGCGGTTTTCACCTCGTTGCGATGCTCTAACCAATATTGCGCTAACGGTGATAATAACGAGTCTGAATCCCGTCCAGCTCCGATCCACTGGTACATATCGAGCTGCGGTTTGTATTCAATGTAAGGGACGAAATCTGGAGGTTGCTCGGGAAAGTTACCGCTTAAAAAGTTTATTGCTGATTCTAACAACCCCATCCAATTATCGGACAAGCTGTACCAATCGTTTAGTGGCGTAATCGGATTCTCCTGCCAAGATTTTAATCTCTCCTCTAACGTTGTGTAATTCATTCTATGCTCAGACGTGGAACAAATGATATCTCTAATTAACGATAAGAAATTTGTGTGTGTTTCTTGCATCAATTCCGGTTTGTTATTGATATCTAATATGTCGATGTTCGAATCATCTAGATCTATAGGCAAATTCATCATATCGATGCCATCCAGATCAGAAAATGTTGCCGGAGTAACTTTCTCGTAATGTATAAACGAATTCTTCATTATACTATTACTTGTAGGACTAGAATTCTTTTCAGGCAAACTAATATTTGTACTACTAACGCTGAAATGATTAATTTTCTGCTTATTTTCGACTTTCTTCGATAATTTACGTTTATGCTTCGTCGTTAATACTGTTTCTAAGATCGAATCAGAATCGGATTCCAATTCAGAGTTGGAACTATGTCCGAAGAACGGATTCAGCTTACCACTACTACTACTAATTTGATCGGGTGAATTGGATTCAACCTTTTTTAATTTCTTCCTATGTATTAATTTATTGCTAGAGTCTATGTGATGTTTCGTCACCGAATTCGTAGTATTAGGAACACTATTATTCACTTTTCTCACGTAATTTAACTTCGTTCTATGAATTATATCGTTTAAAACTACCCCTTTCATATTAAGTTCAGGATTATCCGGACCCTCCAATTTTCTTCGTTTATGATTTAAAAGTAACTGTTTATAACTATCTTCGGAGATAAAAAACGGATTATGATTAGGCGTTATATTCCTTTCTAAATCCAAACCGTTTGGTTTCGTCGCCATGGTCGATACAATGAATTTCTCCCCGTTAAAATTATGAGAATTCCGTATACTATTCAAATGTCGTTTTTGTTTCCTCGATATCGACGTAGGTGGTCCCTCTGGGTAGTTTTCATCTGACGAGAACCCAGATTCATCCACTTTCGACCGAATCGCTGATAATTCCTGGAAATATCTCATTTTCGTCCGATATGCTATTGGGCTAATATAAGCTGGTGCGTTCGTGCTGGTTTTCTCAACGCGCGGCTCCACACCGGGGGGTAATGCACTAACTACATTTAATAAATTCTGGCGAGATTCCATAACTTCACTCTCTAATCGTTCTCTGAATTTCCTATATCTACATTTAGCTTCTTTTCGTTCAGCTTTACGTATCATATACCTCATTTTCGCGATATCCGGTCTGTAGTGACCGGCCTTTAGATGGTCGTGAAATTCCGATAATGGATTTGAAAATTTAAACACTTCACCACTAAATAATTTTTGTATAGTGTTGTTCTTTTCCTGCTCATCGTTCTCTGGGAACGTTGGTAAGAACTTTTTTAGGTGTTGTTTATTACTTTCGCTGAGTGAATTCCATGAGTGTAGCGAAAAGAACTCTTGAAATATATTCTTCCGTTCGCACAATCCTTGAGGTATTTGTATACGTGTTCCAGATACTTGTACAGTTTCCAGCTTCTCGTCATCTGATGAATCTGTGGAACAGTCCGAGGATGTGTGTTCAGATGAACTGTCACTACTCATCTTCCTTCCTGTAAAGTGACATAAAACAGACTTTAGTTTTGGTGAATTATAAGCTCATTAGTTAGTAATAATTAGTTCATGAGAATGAAGTGCATGACCTCTATTGTCAAATGCTTTAATATGTAGTGCTCAAATGCATTTTATAGCTGATTTATACAAACATTAACAATGTTTATTGGCCCAGCAGTATATTCATTAAAATTGAAATGAAGGTCACCTTATATATAGGTTTTCATTTTAGTAACTAGGATTTCACGTCGCGTTCATAAATTGAAATACTCCTATTGAATATATTTGCCGGAGATTGCTCTATCAATAAACAATCACGTTTAAATGTAACGGGTGGGGGAGGGGGTCAGGTAGACATTATTTTGGGTCTAATTTTAACAGACCTGTATTTTGTAATCAAGTATTGTCCAGAAAAAAAGCGGCCACACTCACTACAAACTGGTATTGCTGAGGCACGCCTGCATTGCAGATATACCAGAACAACGCATACACAGAGGCAGTTTTGGTAGTGGTGGGCAACGAAACCATTTTGAGCGAAGCCATCAATACTCTTGCAAAGAAATCGTTCAAACGATTTACTTTATCATTTAACAACTTGTGTCTAGATTGAATCAACGGAATAAGAGTCTCATTACATCCTTTATTATCAAGAAATATACAATAAATACAATTAAGAGAAATATTTCTTGTAAAAGTAAAAGCAGCTACATCACTAGATTTAAACCAATCTCTTAGTAATTTTTACCATTTCGAAGTTGTAAGATTGAATCGATTTCTTTCACGCGCATGCGCAACATTACTCTGTCATCAAAATGGCGCTTAACCTTATTGTCAAAGTGCATCCTGTTGTTTTATTTCAAATAGTTGATGCTTACGAACGTCGAAATGCCGAATCCTATAGGGTGATTGGAACATTATTAGGTACGATATACTTCTCCGCATAATTTCATTCAATAACATACATAATGGGAAATGTGCCAACGTGTGTTAATCTAACCTCTACAATTGCAGGCTCCGCCGATAAAGGAATCGTAGAGGTCACAAATTGCTTTTGTGTACCCCACAAAGAGTACCAGGATCAGGTGGAAGCCGAGTTGAGTTACGCTATGGACGTGTACGAGCTGAACAGAAGAGTAAACTCGAACGAAAATATTGTTGGTTGGTGGGCAACTGGGCATGAAGTAACGAATCACAGTTCAGTCATTCATGAGTATTATTCAAGAGAATGCAACAATCCGGTGCATTTGACGCTCGATACAAGTTTGCAAGGAGCTCGAATGGGCTTGAAAGCATATGTTTGCGTGCAACTTGGCGTACCGACTGGTAAACAAGGCTGTATGTTCACGCCTGTTCCTGTCGAGATCTCTTGCTATGACCCGGAAGTATTCGGACTCCAATTATGTCAGAAGACAATGAGTAGTTCAGCTCGATCTGCCGGTGGATCTGGTCGATCAAGAACTGTACATCCCATGTCGGATTTCGTTCAAGTTTCGGAGGCCGGATCTAAAATGGCCTCCCTGTTGGATCAAGTGTTAGCATACGTTGAAGATGTGTTAGCGAACCGTATGACGGCAAATAATGCAGTCGGACGTTCATTATTAGATTTAGTTAATTCTGTGCCGCACATGAGTAATGAGCAATTCTCCGAGATGTTTAACAGCAACGTAAAAGATTTATTGATGGTAATCTCATTGTCGCAATTATTGAAAACCCAGTTACAATTGAATGAAAAACTGACCTTACTTACCTCGGTTTAAAGAAGGACCACATACTACACATACGTTGTAAAAAAATTGTATATTGGTATATTAAGCGAAAATATTCTACACATGTGTTTTATTTACTTTATGGCGAAATACAGAATAAATAATTTTAGAAGGAGCGTTTTGTATTGTTTATTTTAAGTCTTAATACATTTATATTAACACTTTAATTATTAAACTAAATAAAATTACATTAAAAAAAATATATCGTGTTTTAATCTGTGTTATCTAAGATAATTATTTATTTTATGGGGTTTTTATCTACACAAAATTAATTCAGAACCAGAAACATTTTACCTTTAATGTTAATTAATACGATGTAAATGGTTGAAATTAAAGTAAATTACATTAATTATTCAAGGGGGTTTCTTCATTAATTTAAAGTATTGAAGTTGATTGAAAACAAATTACAAAATTTGAATTAATGACAAATTTAGAAATATTTTTATATTAATGTAGAAATCAATGGTATAGCCAGCAAAGATTATTTGAATTGAAATATAGCAACTACACAGAAGTAAAGGGTAAAGGGATCTAATAAAACGGGAATTACCGCTTTTGTGTTTGGTGATTCAATCATAGATGGCGGTATTCACAATATGACTTAATCTAGGTTTGTTCGATTTGGGTTGTTGCAACTAAACGTTAGTGTGTGCTCATTTTTCAATTAAAATAAAGTCTGTGGCATTTTTCAGTTAGTACTACCAAAACTCAACACAAAATTTTTAAACTCTTTGTGTGAACTGACAATGGGAAGCTCGTTCTTTTTTTAACATTTAGAAACATTTGTAGTAATGATATAAGTTTTAATGCTGGAAATACTCTATTGTTCAGGTGGTGGTGGTGTTTAAAAATGATGTAGTTTTTTCTAAATTTCAAAATATGAGTAAAAAAGTCAGATTTATATAATATTTTCTTCCATATAAACTAACAAATAGTTATAATTTTGACAGTAGCTTTGAGAAAGGTTTCCACACAGGTTTTCACATTGCCTTCATGCTTACGCCATGCTGAAATACAGTTAAGTATTTTTTTAAGTTGGTATCAGGATACACAGATAGAGGTATGCTCGTTTCAAAACCAAATATCGTCAAAGCCGCGCATGACGTCAGTGCGAACAAAATTACATTTGAAATTTATTTCAAGAAAGGTTAAAATCGCTGGTTTTGTAGGCGGGATTTGCATTTTACAATGAATTCTTCGCAATGACGTATGCAGAAGATGCGCGTCGGCATACCTGTTTCTGTGTATCGTTGGTATAATATTTTGATTAGTAATCGCTGAAGTTGGCAACATCACCTATGTGACATCTGCGAATGACAGTCGATAAAACAGAAAACATGTTTGTAGATGTAGAAGTTAATACTTCATCCAATAGATATCATTATTACGAAGCACTTAAGATTAATCAGCTTCATAAGTTACATTATTTGCAATAAAGATGTAAGTTGCTCTAAATTCCTTTTTTAATAAAACCTTTTAGAAAGAAAGAGGTTTTGTTTACATAAAACACAAATTTAAAGTCAAAATTCAGTTATATGCATCCAATATGGCGGCTACTTTCTAATACAGCATCCTCTGCAAGAGTTTTCAGATAGTCGTGTCTGGTCTTGTTTCCGTAGGGTTTTCTTCTCAGCATATCAAATTTAAGGTCAAAATTATAAACCATTATCCTTGTTTCGCATATAAACAGTATAGATGTTGTGTTAGCATTGTATGTAATTTGTGATATACTCCAGGGTTTCCTTGGGCATCCACCTCCTAAAATTCAGCATGGTTAAGCCTTAATTTACGCACTTCGTGCGTTCCTGGTGACATATCAAAACTCGTACATTATTCTATACGGTTTCCGTAAGGTATAAACCAGCTAGATTTCGGTGTTGTACCTATACCTTCCCTTTAACAGGTTGTTATTAGATCATTTATTGGCCACATGTTGCGTTTGTCTACAGTCCCCGCCGTTTTAATAAAATTATTACGCAGCAACTACCATAAACCATACATATATATGTATATACCTGTGTTACGTTTTAACAAGATTATTTCAACACATACAGTAAATGGCACGATAAATTTCCCTTTATTGACCTTCGGGACTTTGAATAGCGTTTTTCAATTCAATTTCGTGAAAATCGATAACGAACCGGTAGGTATAGCGATTTTGGACGCACAACAGAACAAATAGAAATCAACACGGTTCATATCCTCCTCCACTCTTATTCTGCTTGTGTGTACGATTTGGGTAATTTCCTTTTGTAAATGTGAATCCTTCTTTGGGCGTGAATAATAGCTATCATCACGATATGCTTACCTACGCTCACTCCACGCGAGTACGATTAATGGATATTTAGAGACGGATGTCTTCGGTTTTCGGTTCGTTTTGAAAGAAACTGAAGCTTAAATCGATGTTCTTGGCTTATTCAATGGTTAGTTGATGTCTTCTTTTGCTGATGGTGCTAAGTTCGTTTTTATTGATGTCCAGCGGAGTTTTGGAACGTATACTGTGAAGTTTCTTGAGCAGTCTACAAATGGTGAAGATGAGCTTTCAGGTAGCTTTTGACAAGGTTATCTATTAAGGCTTGGTCTCGTTTAATGAAGTAGGATTGGACATCTGTCTTTGCAGTTTCCCAGTGATCAAAAGCTATGACGACCAAGATTGAGTTCAACTCAATGGTGCATGCTCCTAAAGTGTTGGCAACGTTTTTTTTTTAAATATGGCTTCTATAAGCAAGACCTCCTTCTTTTAAGATAGCAATAAACAAAATCAAATGGCGATAGATCTTCATCTCCATTTTACTAATTAGAGACGAAACCATATATGGAAGATAGGAAACATTAAAACTCCATTTATACAAACGAAGGTAATCGCTTGCTGACCCTTCTTCTGCGGCAGCAGTCCAATAAATAGTTAAATAATTACGCCTCCGGGATGTATCAGTACACAACTATTGATTTTCGTTTTACTTCATCTCCACTCTTCGTACCGCATGTAAATTAAACGTTAGGAATTTGAGATTTTGCTCCAACCTTACTACGTCAGGTACATGTACACCATAACTAATATCCTATGTTCCGCTTTGGGTATTATACAGACTGCCGCCGTCCAATTTAGATTGCGGTTAGTTTTTCCCCCTAGCGGGTAACTAAGTAACTAACGTAGCCTAGTATTTGCGCCAACTTAATTGATATTCGAAGTTTGGCAAAAAAAATAATAGGTACTAAAATTTACGTCTGGTTTAAACGTGGTACGTACATACATACGTCTCCAATTAATAACTGTATTCATTTCCATTCAATTTTCGCATTTCTAGACTACTTAGATGTGAGGATGTTATTAATATCGCCGTAAATGTAATAAAGTCAAAAAGCACAGAGAAACGGAGACAAACTCCGCTTATACGTCAATATGAAATATACAAGCGATTTTGATTGCGTTGAGATATCCGATCTAGCGTATTGGAATTAAATGCGAGACGAGAATCTGGAGAATCAATCAGATTGCCTCTAGGTGGGCTGCTGAAATGGATTATTTCGTAGCAATTCAATCCGAATTGACTTTTCGAGTGATATTTACCTGCTTCAATAACATTTAATTAAGAATAACCTCATAATTGCTGTTATAGATATTATTAGATGTGTAATATAATAAGTATGTGCATGAGACATAATTTGAAATTTTAATTGACAAGTTGAATAGGTAAAACCAGGTTGGAATTATTATTCGTTTCCAAAACTCTGGAATTGAATTAAACTTTAGGTAACATACCTACATAAATTGTTATGAATACCTATGTATGTAGATATATTTATATTTAGCAATAATAGTAGGTGTTCCGAAATTAAGTGTTTTCCGTATTCTTGGTAAATACAGGGTGCTCGGATACTTCTCTTACAGAAAATAAAAATCGTCATCAACCGAGCTAAGAAAACGAATGATGGAAAAAAAATTATAAATTTTTGTAGAAACACTACCTGAGAGTCTGATCTTTTCAGGACCGCTCGACTGCTAAAGTAAATGTTCGAAGTTGCTACCGCCGACACGTATGCATAAATGAGCGCACCGCAACAATGAATCACGCACTACTGGTAACACGTCCTGTTCACGAATTCGCGCAATAGATTCGTAAATATTATTTCTCAACAAGTCATCGAGATTATTTACTTCTCTGTTGTAAACCAAGTCTTTCAAATGTCCTCAAAAAAAGAAATCTAATGGATTTAGGTCCGGAGAACGAGGTGGCCAAGCTACCGGCCCTCCACGACCAATCCAAAAATCACCGAAAGTGTTATCTAGATAATGCCGCACATCTCGTCTAAAGTGCGGCGGAGCCCCATCGTGCATAAAATACATTTGTTGGCGAATGTCTAACGGCACATCTTCTAGAAGTGGTTGCAGTTCATTTACCAAAAAGTTTAGATAACTTTCCCCGTTCAAACGAGCCGGTAATAAGAAAGGGCCAATGATAAAATTGTTTATTAGACCGCACCACAAATTTATGGAAAATCGTCGCTGATGGTCAGTACGATATATCGCATGAGGGTTTTCTATTGCCCACACATGTCTGTTGTGAATATTTAATATGCCTTAACGTGAAAAATTTGCTTCGTCCGTAAATAGAATTTT
>SMLS01056965.1:0-15923 GCA_004785975.1 Popillia japonica
TTGTTAAATTGGCTGCCTAGCTCCTACACCACCTCGATTCGCATTTATAAAGTTATATAGTGTACGTGATGCAGTCGGCGTACTAGTCTGTGGTAGTTGACTGGACATTTAATAAAGTATACCCAGAAAATGCATCTACTACTCAAGCAAATAGAAATCTTCCCTACGTTACATATGTAAAATGAAATCTGTCCCACATCCATGAATGCGGGGTGGCGTATATGGATAGTTCGACAAGCAAATGGGAAACTACGCTAAATATGTATCTGATATTATCGATTATTCTGTGATCAGAAAGTGATTACGATTTGAATACGTAGTCTAGGTAGTTAATATGCATTTAAGTTTTTAATGTTCTGTATTGCTGTGGGAAACAGAATTATCTTGATAAATTAATTTCTAAGCATGAAACTGAAATATAAGATTGTTAGATGTCCAATTGTAAGATACATTAGTTAAAGATTTACAATTACTTTATGCAATATTCAAGTGAACACAACTATATTATTATTTATTCAAGTCGACCTAGACCCGATCTTAGCTACTATTTCACACTGATGATAACTGTGTAACGTGCTTTATGAAATATTTCTCGACAGTAAATATTTTTTTGTCTCCTTTTGTACTAAACACGAACATGCCATAATAGGCGCTCATGGCCGATTGTTGGAATCACCCTGCCAACGAGTACCTACATACAAATGAAACTAGACCAAGCATTAGCAGCGGACTAGGTGTTTTTGGCTTCTTCAGTCTCATCAGCGCAATTCCGAATGCAAGATTTAATTTCAGAGTACTTCGCTTTCGCCATTACTTCTGTAATACCTCTGAAAAAAGCATCAAATCAACCGTCATGGCCTCTAGTGGCCAAAGGCCGGAAGTAGCACATCCCGGGAGTACGATACAATGACAGGTCTCTACAGCAGATACTAATTTATCTCAAGGAATGCGCGGATTGCTAGTGCCGATAGAGTACGTAAGTTAGAATCCTTTATTGTTATTGGTATGTTTGTTTTCAAAATCTATACTGCTTTTCTGGTATTTGCGTCGTCATGTGAATGACTAACATGGTTCTTCGACTAGAGCTTCCTAACCAGTTAATCAGTAATACTCAATCATCAGAAAATTAGAACTAGGTACGGATTTAGGAATTATAATGTTCCTTTCTACTTTCTGAAGTTTGGGAAGCCATATTAATAACTGAAATATAAGCATTTTTGAATGAGTTTCTATGTCCCTTCTTTAATTTTAGAATCTAATTCTATGTAGTCGAGATTTGAAGCTCTGCAATTTTTACTTTGCAATTAATTAATTAAGTTTCGATTCATTTTATTTCTCTTTATTGATGCACACTAAAATATTATTTTTGACAAACATAAATATTCCATCTATTGTACTGTATAAATACTAAAGTACAAATACAGTGAAATAAACACAATCTATATACTTATGAGTAACAACATTTTGTATGATTCGTGCAGTTTATAGGCAAATATATGTATGCCGCAACACTACAAGAAATCAAAATTTTATCGATTTACAATGTCTGTATCGTTACAAATCGCAGATTGGTGATATATTTATATGTATATATGTATATATTTTACTACCATGACACGGTCAACACCCGGAAACCCTCATTATAGATTCGTATATTTCATTTAAACGTTAGAATTAAGCCGCATTGGTTCTGCAAACAATCTGGGTTGATTGTGATTAAGATTAGAGTGATTGTCCTTCAATTCTATATTAAAGTTTGTTCTAAATTTCTGATAAATGGAGCAGTAGACAATTTAATAACGGAGATGATTTATTATAATTTCTTATCCATTGACTTTCGATACACTATCTTTACGTTAGAAAAGATTTATTTATGTACACGTCTGCGATACAATCGGGAATATAAAAACGAAACGGCTTTTTTTATCTACTTACTAAAATCTGAGAAGGTTACTATCATTTTCTTACGTAATTTATTTAGAAAATTTCTACCATAAGAGGTTGCGTTGTAGTAGTCGTTTAGGAATGGGAATATTTGTAGTTAACGTAAGTACATACATATGTATATATGGTAGGGTTGGCCATTTAATGTTGCGGTTTTAAAAATCGCGCTATTCCCTTATCTAAATAGAAATTAATATAATATATATTTTTGACACTAGAGGGCCTAGTGCGGTTTACAAAAAGTCTATGAAAAATTTGCTTTGACATTTTTTCAAGATGGCGTCATATCCAACGGAAGAGCGTGTGGAATTAATTAAATATTATTAGAGAAATGGGGAATCTTTTGCAGCTACGGCACGACACTTGCGTACTCTATTCGGGAGAAATAACGCACCAACGGAAAACACTATAAAAAAGTAAGAAAAAAGAGATAAATTTAGAAAAGTAACAAAGTATTCGTTATCGTGTTTCCATGTCTGCTAATCCGACAATATCTTAGGATTGTAGTGTTGATTGTGTAGTTTGAAGCAACAGCATCTGCGGCAGACGAAAGATCAACTGTTAGAGAATGGGAAAACACCATCCGAGTACCGGAAACCATAGAACGAGTACGTGAGCACTTTACAGCTCAACCTTCAACATCAACCTCAAGAGCATCTCAAGAACTTGAAATATCCCGTACTACACTAAGGCGGATCCTAAAGCAAGATCTAAAGATGAAACCATACAAAATCCAGATCAATCAGCCGTCGAGACTGTTTGATATGGAGCGACGTTTCGATTTTGCGAATGAAATCAGCGAACGCATTGAAAATGGTAGTATGTCATTGGAACGAGTGTGGTGGTCGGATGAGTCACATTTCGATGTATGTGGTATGTGTGTTCGGTTATGTGAATAAGCAAAATTGGAGACATTGGGGACAGATAATCCGCATCTAGCGATTGCCCGTCCACTTAACCCTCGACGGTTGACTGTATGGTGTGCTATCTCGTCGGCAGGAATTATCGGTCCCGTGATTGTCAATGGAACTGTTACTTCGCAAAAATATTGTGAAATGCTTAATGAGTCTTTCATTCCCGTGGCTCATGGATTAAATATGGTGGAGAATGCATGGTTTATGCAAGACGGGGCTCGTCCACATCGCACGGAAGAAGTTTTTAACATTCTTGAAGAACATTTCGGTAACAGAATCATTGGTCTTAACGCTCAACAGTTTACAGGCGGAAGGATAACATGGCCACCATATAGTCCAGACCTCAATCCTTGCGATTTCTACCTGTGGGGATCATTAAAAGATACGGTCTATTGCGATGGTATAGACACCCTGGATACCTTGAAATGGCAATACGGCAGCGAATAGAAGCGATACCGCACGCCACACTTCGGGCAGTCTGTGGAGAATTTGAGAAGAGGCTGCGAAATGTTATCGCTGCTCGAGGCTCTCATTTTGAAAACCTCATTTATTAAACCGCAGATCTTGGTGTTTAATTGCCCATATAAATCCTTTTTTTTTAATTAATGTTTTGTATGTTTAATATGACTTCGAAAACCGCAACCTTAAATGGCCAACCCCTATACTATAGGTACATTGTGTGAATTTGAACGATGAATAAAATTTTAATTATACAAGCATTGAATTTTATATTTTATGAACCGTCGTTTGGTTTGATGTCATCGTAGGAAAGATTTAGCAGGCGCAATATTTTATTGCAGTCATTCTAGGCTGTTGTAACGCTATTCGATATAATCTTAAAACGTGAGTTTAGTACATACTACTCTTTTACGATTGTAATTAGTCTGTTAATAAAAAAAGCAAAAGAATTAAACTCACTTGAATAGTGTATAAATAAATTAAAACAGACGGTAATATTAATTGGATAAGATGGCAGCAATTTCTATTAGAAGGAAGGAAGCTTGTTTAAGAAAGAAGATAAGACATGAGTGACGGCAATATTTATTTAGAATAAATAAAGAACGGGGGGATCTTGTTTCTGAGAAATTAAATAATTTAAGTTAATGAGTAAAAATCGTCGAACAAGGGTATAAGCGCTTTTTGAAAAGGAACTGGAAAATTGGATTATAATCTAAATATATTTTACATTTTAAAGTAATAAAGGTATATATTTTGTGATTACAATACTGCCATTAATTGTTCGAAGTGAATGCTTTTACGCAGATGCGAAGGTCTTGTAAACATTGTGAAAAATAAATGTAAAAAATTCTGAAGAAGGCTGTAAATTTTAATTAACTTGCGAAATATCAATAGCGCATTTATATAAATTCGGCAGGATTGTTAGAAAACATTTATAAAAAAATATTTGTTTTATTTTTTTCTCGCCTCCACTGGGGTTTCGACTTTACTATATCGAATTAAATACACAATCATTCATGTTGCATATTTTATATTTCTGTTAGGTATACATTACCATATTCCATTATATATGTATAAGTAGGGATCATTGTTTACGAGCAATATGGTAAGTAAAATTTGGCATGGCGATTAAGTATTATTAGATGCTTCTTATGGTGGAATTTTCCGAAAAAACACCGTGACACTAAAAAGCCTCTTATAAGGCATTCTTAAAACTGGTATAGCTATTGACCGCCTTTATCTGATCACTCAACTTGTTATAAAACTTACAACCCATATAGAGTGGGATATTTTCAAATGTGGATAAACGGAGAACAGGCAGCACAAAATCATTGGCTCTTCTCGTAGGATATACATGAATATCACTGTGTCTAGTTAAGTCATTGGAAGTTCTATAGACCGCCAGTACTGTTTCCAATATGTAAACACAGGGTAATGGTAAAATTTCTAGCTTCCGCAAGAGGTCCCTGCACGAATGCCGCCTGTTCACACCCAAATATTACGGATTGCCGACTTTTGTAATCGTAGAATTCTAGAAGCCTGCCTGCAGTTACCACAATATATCACACCGTAACGAAACCTCGATTTAAAACATGCAAAATAATATTGTTTCAAAACACCTCGGTCTGTGACTCTTGCTAATCTATAAATGGCGTAACATACAGGAGATAAAGTAGTCGCTAGCTGCTCAACATGGGTCGACCAACCCAAATCAGAATGTGAATATACCCAAGAATTTCACAGTAGATATCTGCTGAATGGATTGATATTGAATTCTTAGTAAATACATAACTCTCTGTTGTATTCCGTTTCTTCGGCGTCAAATTCATAAATACTGTCTTATTGTTAGTTCTATTCAAATGCAAACTATTGCGTCCAAACCAATCCACAACATCCACATCCACTGAGCAAAATTTAAACGTGAAGGATAATATCTAGGCAATAAGTAAGGTCGTAGATTTTCTATTTTCAGTAATCGAAAAACTGTAGGGTGGCTTACTCCAGTCATTGCTGATAAACGCCGAGTGTTTAGTTAAGGATCTTGATCAGTAGTCAAATTTTTAGGTCGTCTCACATCATTTTTGGACTTAAATTGTCTTGTCTCTCCTAATCGACTAAAAGTGTTCCTGAAAGTTTTGCGATTAGGTTGAACTCTGTCTGGATACATTTCTCGCACCTTCGAGCAGCAGCAAGGCAAAAATAATTTTCTTGTGCATAAACATAAAGCATATCTCGCATTTCATTCATTTTCACTTAATTAGTTCGCAAAATTTCCCAATTATGGGAAACAAACGATGAAAATCAACAAATACAAAAACTGACACTATACCACTAGAACGAAACGATTAATTCAGACCACAGCCAAATACACAATACCTGAAATTATTTTTAATATGCCATGCAAACTTAATACCATGAACGCTTTATCATTTATCTAAATGATATGCAGAAATGGTCAAAGTGCAAATGCAATGATCAGTTTGTCATAAGTTGTTTTTTAAATTTTGTTTATATTATTAATTCCGCCAATGACTTTGAGTGAGAATTTGAGTGTTGTCCTACCCGGATTTTCGCCGTTTAAACTATGTTTAGCCACAAATCCTTCCAAACTTTCTCGTTTTTCTCGAAAACCATGCATAATACGAAGTTTCTACAAGAGAATATTATTTTTGGCATTTTAACTGGTCTATTAGGTGATGCTAATTTCGTGCTTGTAAATCAAAAAACAAAAAAATTCTATCGATGTTAACACAAGAGGATATTTTTTTCTTTTTGCTTTAATTTTGTTAATTTCGAAAATTTCCACCATAAGAAGCATCTACTAGTACTAAATCGCCATGCCAAATTTTATTTTCATCGTACAAATAGATTAGCTTAAAGATGGAAAAAACGATTTTTTTTTCTGGAACTCTGAAGACGTTCATCCCGAAAACGGTGCGATTTAAAATAAGGCTATTTTTAGTCAATGCTCATTATTTGACACGTAGGAGCTCCAGTTAAAATATTTTCGATAATTAGTGAAGTACCCTGTATATCTATATTCTTGGACATACTATACATACATAATCCATTACGTGTGTATGTAGATATCCATACATTTATGTACATGTGTGTATGTATAGCTGCATCTCATCAGCATGAGTCTGTCAAACATGCAGTATGTCTACATGAGATTGTTAGCATTATTCCATTTTGCAGTTATCGTAATTATACTTAGCTGTTAAACAGAAAACAAGAATATCTGAAAATTCAATATCGTGGAGAAATTCTTGTCTTTCGATTTTTTGACCGAACGCAATACGGTGTAATACCGCCTACGAACACGATGTAAACAACTACGACAATTTGTCGTAGAATGGCTATTAAATCAGAGACACAATATGCATAGCCATTTGACCACGATAGAACAGTGTATTAAATTACAATGTCATCTGTGGTACATGTTTCCAATGAGTGATGCGATTTCCCGCCGCTACGATACACCCCGGCCGATGCCGATCAATACGCAGCAGCCAGTGACGCGCTCTCAACCATATCTCTTTTCAGCCAGAATGCAACAATAAGTCTCGCATTACCTCGTCATAACTTCTCACTAACAAATGTTTTGAATTTAATAAACTATGAAACAAAACGTTAACGAATGCCAAAGTTTTCATAGATATCCAACGTGTTAGTTATAATCGTACATTTGGTATGTGGAAACATCTGCGGATAAATTTTAATTGGTAACAACTATTGCTGTATTATATTTTGACCAGTAGTTGTGGATATATTTGTTCTCTTTTAGTAAGGAAGTTTATTTGCAAAACATTAAACCAAAGGGTAATTTCCTAAATTTGACACTGCTTTATAGAAACGCAAACTGTTAGAAGCAAAGTCAAGGTCGTCCGAGAAATCAAAGATGCTTGCATTTATTTTTAGTTCCACGAGCAAATTCTGGCTCGTGGAACTAAAAATAAATGCAATCCATTTGTTTATTTGTTTATTAGCTTCAAAATCAGTTTGCTGTTATAAAAAAAATAGTTTCAACATAAACAATAAAAAATTATGTTCATGACATGGCCGTCTACTTACGGCAAAGCATAAAATACGTTGTTAAGAAATACTTAGTAACATATGAACAGAGGAGCATATCAATTGACTTCCTAATCACTGGAATCCAGTTTTACCTGTGGAAGAGTTACAATTCAGTGTACATCCAGATGGTACATGTGATTTGATTTGGCGTAAATCGTGCATAGAGGTAACTCTCTATTAGTTCCTAAAAAGGGTGGTGATGTGATGGTGTGGATCGAAATATGTATCATACCGAACTGTATTTATTAGAAACGGTTTGTCTACTAGGATATTTGGATGTGATAGTAAGACCACTTTGTATTCCGATATGCAAGAGAACAATTTATTAAACGTAGCAATCGTCTTAGAAGAAAGTGGAGACACCATTCGTTTAGGATTATTTAATAACTTTGTTCACTCCTTGCTGAAAGTTGCCATTAATTATTGCATCTTCAATCCAATGATGCTATTTTTATGAATGTACTTTTATGTAATCATTGTAAAGATTCCGGAAAAACCGGTTTCATTTTTAAAAAATCCTTGGTTTTATTCACTATGGACATTTTGTTAATGGTAAATATGTACAGATCGGACATTTGACGCTAAACACTAACGGTTTTGATTTTGGGAAATCCGGTATAAACTATTTATTGACTAGTTATATCCATAGCAAATTCAAATCTAGAAAATTCATCAAATTTAATAGCCCCTAACGTCAACAAATTTCGAATTTTGCCCAATCATCTCATTGGTTAAAGATATAGAAGGAGCGAAATGGGGTATTTAGTTCGAGATAATTGAAGTTTGCTGCTTTGATTTTCTGTCCGCCCAAAACTATTTTGCGATAATTGCCAAAGATGACCACCAGTATAAAATTTGAGTTGCTTCCTCTGTGATGTATATATTATTTTTTTGGCAAGCAATTTCATACCGTGATAATAAAAATTGTCACAAACACAAGATTTCTTCTAAAATAACTAGAGTAGAATGCAAATACACAAAATTCAAATTTCATTCATGATTATAAGACTGATGTCTCAATGCCTAAATCAATTTCTTTTTTTTCTCACGCGATTAGTGCTACATTAATATAAAGGAAAAAGAAAATATCTTCAACGCGTTTTATAAAACGAGGAAATTAAATTCAAGAAAAAAAGAATGACAAAACATTGAGATCGTCTAGGACATACAGTCGTTGCTTATAGAATTACGACCTTGCTTGAGAATACCGTGATATGAAATTTTGAAAACAAATCTAGCCAGACATATTAAAAATTACTGGCATTAATGTTCAAGGGTACATATTCAACTTTTATATGAAAAAAAAAATGAACTTAATTTCTATTTTTGTCCAAAATGTCACTTGATTATCTGTGACAGTTTCGAAATCATGATTCTTTTAAACAACAGAAAATATGAGTGCTGCTTACAAGTTTAATATGTAGGTACCTATATGAGATCGTATCGCCCAAGAGATAATTTGCGTATCTTCTAAAAATATTATTTTAAGCAGTAGTAAGTATACCTCCAATATAATTAAGGCATATTTAGGTATCTACGTAATGTATGTACACATTTATTTGAAGTAGAACTTGCGTAAATATAGTTATCGTAATTTTTAATAGCTTCGTAAATGTAGATAAAAGTGTATCAAAGGAAACCAGAAAGTATTAAATCTGTAATTAGAAGATTATTGCTGTAGCGGTACGCTTTGCGCTAAATAATCAATGCAATTCCCCTACGGCAGCTTCGTAGGGTATTTGTAACGCCACAATTTGATGAGAAATTTTAATTAATGATACACCTTGATCCTCTTCGAGTTTAGTTCGCTAGGGATGTTGTTGGCGTGGACGAGAAAACGTTGGAGTATTAAAATAACTAAGTTGCTTGTAAACGAGTATTTTGGATTATCAATTATATGACTTAGCTACTGAAACTTCTTATAAAGGGTTTTTTTAAGAGAAGTAAATTTAGTGGCTTAATTTGAAGTTCATCTACTTTAATAAATGCATTTTATAATAGAAAGTAATATAGATACACAATGAGGTCTTTATACTTAATTTTGACTTTAGAATTTACTTGGAAAATTATCTTTTTATACTAAAGAGTAGTCAATTATCCCAACTTCCTACCATTTAAGCTCGTTGCGAGAATTACCACTATATACTTTTTGCCTGAATTCCTATTGCAATATTTTAGTCCTATAACTGTGTGTTAGCAGATTAAATTCCTAAGTTGTAAGTGCTTTTCTGAGTGCGGTCTCAAAGTGGACATTAACGTTCTTCTCTTAATCAGATATTAAAGAAAATGTGGTAGTAGTTAAAATCTTGTGCTGCAAAAACAATTTAACATAATAATACTTTTACGAAGCATAATATCACACAGTGTAGCTCACGGTGATAGCAAATAGGTTAGCACCCGTTTCATCAACAACCATGAAATAATAAAATCCATTTGTTTTCGGATGACGAGTGAAATATGGTACATCTGTATGGTTAGTTGTTTTTTGTAAATACCAATTGGTATGTACAGGGTGCTCAGATACTTCATTGACCAAAAATAGTTAATATAGTGTTTAGTTTTTACAGCATAATCGTCAAAAGTCATTGTTATGGACAGGTTCCTACTAAATTTTAACAAATGACTGCAAAATTGTTAATATACATAGACCTACAACCAAATGAAATGGAAATCAATGCATTAGAGAAAACTCTGTGGTATTGAATTTGGCGAGAAGGTTGAAAAGAACATAATTTTCAGGTATATTTCGATAACAAGGGATCTAACGAATAAGGTGAAATATTGATATACATAGATTTATATCAATATTGCTCTGGTAATTTAACAATATATTATTTGCACACAGAACATCATCAGATATTTACCAGTAATTTAGCCAAGTAAAACTGGCTAAATGAATGGGAATGTAGGTGGCTAAATGAGATCGAGAAGGCACAATGGACGAAGTTGCTAATAAAGGATGCGAAGAAATGGACGGGCTACAAACACCGTAAACTTGATTATTCTTTTACTCAAGCGAAGCAAAAGACTCCACAAGATGACACTCCTATTTAGTGCGGGACGGTTGATTCTGCACAACACACTCTGTTTGAATGTGGAAGATGGAGCGAACAAAGAAGAATTACACAGACGAAAATAGGTGCAATGATAACACCGCACACTATGATACCATTGATGATGGAAACAGCCTCCAGATAGGAAACTACTCATCAAATAATTGAGGAAAGAGAAGAGTTGGCGAGACAGAGAAGAGCGGTAACAGTTTGAACTAGACTAAGAAACTAGCCTAGTGAAACCGGTGGTATCTGAAATAATATTTTATAATAGTCGCAGATATCACATAAGGCAATTGAGGTGTTTTAGTGGGTATGCGGTGTGACACTAGAGTCCCACACTCGCAAGCTGCTTCGGGCTAAACGCTTGGAATGCGTAACTCCAATTCCTCCGACAAAAGTTACAGTAGTACAGTAGTACAGTAGTAGTACACATATCCAAAAATAAATTTCGTATTGAAATCCTCAGAAAGCAATTGCAGTTGATAAAACTTGATCTTATACATATATCGTGAGTAAGAGTTTTCAATTTTTTTAATACGCCGCAAGGTGAAATTAGAGGGACACAATAATTAAACTGAGATAACACTAAAACCTCATATACCTAATGCAGATTTAGTGTTCTCATTAATGTAAGTTCTATGAGGATATCAATGTCGTAAAGCAGACTAATACAGTTGGATACATCTGGATATATGAGTTTCAAAATGTAGGTGGGAGTACAAATATAAACCGAAATTTTTGTTTCATGGAAGATCTGTAGTCTTTCGAAGAGATTTTCTCATAGGTAGTGTTATGAGATGGTTCCAATGACAAAACTCAGGTCATCTCCGAATTAAGAACTAAATTGTGAGAAATTTCAAATAGAACTTGAAGGCTTTTGCATGCATGCTTTTGCATACAGCAGTATTTATTCCATCCGCAAACAGAGAATAGCAAACTTGTGTATCATCTTCGTAGTATATGCAATATTGAAGGAAAAACATTAAGAAAGCAGTATAAATAGTAAAGAAAAGAGAAATACTATCGAACTCCAGAATTTATAGAAGCTAAATTAGATAATTTATTAACCTGCTAAGATCTATTCGTTAAGTTTCCCCGGAAAAAAAAAGCTCATTAAATATAATGTATTCCACGATCATTATATCAGAGGAGGCGATAATCTGCCCTATCGCATGCTTTACTATAATCAAATAAAAAAAAGCATTCTATTCTCTAGATCAATTGTTGCAATAGTGTCATCAACTACAACTGGCTTTACGAGAATCGTAGAAAGGGGCAAAATTATATAAAGTTAACATAAGAAAAAAAAACTGAAAGTTGAAGATAATTGCATTGGCATCGATATATAGAAATGTATAACTGAAATATCGACATTTTTATACTGGTCGTAGATTTTCTAAATTTTAAAACCTAAATGGCGAAAATCCTAATGAAAACACAGAAACTTGCAACAAGAAGTCTAAGCGGTCTTTGTAATGTGGAGATAAAACCATACAGTATCGACATATTTTACAATAATGTACGAACTAAGTATTATTTGTTTGGGGCAATTTTTATTAGCATTTTTTTTTAATCTATGATGTGCGCTCCGCTTTCTTCCAAGCTGCATTGCTGTGTCGGACTACCACTACAGTTCTTGCTTTGTATTATTACTACGCTTTTGTAAAGCTCCAACAATATTATATCGCCGTACGTAATATTGCGTTATTATTTATTTTCCAATAACCTATCGTATTCGATCGGAAAATCGATAATGGATCAAGCTGTGTATCTCTGATCGCCTCACTACCTAAGTCAGATTGATCATACTATATGTCCTGAGATCCTGTAATAATTTTGTTTTTATTTCCTAAATAGAAAAAGAACAATTATATTAGACTATATGTTAAATAAATATGTTAGCCTAGATTGTGTTAGTTACACATATCACCACAAGAAGAAAGAGGAAATATTCAATAATCAATAACAATATTATAACAATATTATCACACTTCATTTAGTATACTATACACTGTAATAATAAACTTCAGAACAGAACTAATAACGGGATTATTAGACAATTTATTAAAAAATACTTTTTGTACGAATTAAAACCTAGTCATACACTGCTGCAAATAAGTGGCGAACACACACTATAATCTGAACGGGTGAAATTAAATCTGCGGAGCATCATGGTTTCCTATACACAAGTCTATGCAGCTGCTGTACACATCTAGTAAAGTAAAGTTTATTTCCAACAGATCAAGAAAACAATATACGGGAAGTTACAAACAAAGTTAAGTCTTAACTAAGTGGAGAACTAATAATATTAGTACCAATAATAATGATAATAATAAACGTATAAATAATAATACAATGATATTGAGAATAACAATAATAATAGTAATAGCAATAATAACAATAACGATAATAACAGTAGTAATAGTAGTTAGTAGCAATAATAACATAAAAAGCAAGAGACCTTAGACGTAGATGTAAAATGAATCTTTAAGGAAAACTAAAAATTGAAATATTCCTGTAAGCAAGAAAAGAAATTCATTACTAAATAATCACGGAAATGTTGTTTGAAACGCAAACAGGTTAAACTTTTCCAATGATTAGGAGTATAATTATACTTTTTGATAGCTAGAACCTGTGGGGACTGCTGCAATAAGGTTAAAACCTAGGTGTGGCTATCTCATTTTGACGTCTGGTGTTGTAATCATGTTTGTCTTTATTATGTTGAAATTGATTGAAATTATCATAAGCATAGAGAGCAAACTCGAGAAAGAAAATACAAGCGAAAGTTAATAATTTATAACTGATAAATGCTGGTTTACAAGACTCCCAGGCTTCTAGACCTGTTATACAACGGATAATACGTTTCTGGCTACTAAAAATTACTTTAGATTGAATTTCAAAATATGATTCCATAAGAGAGTCTGCTATGAACATAAGCATAATATACACCAATCAATCATCTGTTGACGCGTTATGACCGTCCTTAAGTTTCGGAATAAAAAACAAATTGAGTTTAATTTGGGCAGGAGACTTTCACAGTGAGCCCTCCAGTTGAGGAGCTGATCTAGGCACACTCCTAAAAATGTAGTAGAGTCGGCGACGGTAAGTTGGTTACCACCCAGTGACAAATCTAAATAAAAATCCGGTATGGTCTGAAGCTGATAAGGATGAAAACGTAAATAAATGCTTTTTTTATCATTAACAAGAAGCCTATTCGTAGAGAATCAATTATATGCTTTACTCAGTAAGTTATTACAAGACTACTACTGCGTGTACAGCAGTCGACCGGTCGCCGATATGTATGATGTGTTACGTCCCGTTGTGTTTCCTTACGTTCGGCGGCATCCACATCTGCTATACATCCACGACAGCGCTCGACAGTACGTTTCGTGTGTAGTACAGGCCTTTGTGGAAGAGCACTGTATACGAATGCTTCCATTGCCAGCTCGTATTCCGGATCTGAATCCGATCGAACATGTCTGGGATATGATTGGTTGGAGACTTCAACGTTATCTGGCACTTTTGGACAAAGTTGAGCAGCTATGGAAGCGCCTTGAGGCCGTGTGGTTGGCCATCCCTCCCACTGGCATACAACGACATATTGACTCCATGCGCGTAGCGATAGTACTCGCTGCTCGCGGGGGATACCACCGATATTGGTGCATCTCGGCCCAGCAGGGTTCGGGCGGTCTCCGCATGAGGGTAAGTTATACCTGTTTAGTACTACTTTGATTCTAAATTTCATTCCGCTGGAACTACGCATTTAGGTTATACAGGCTGTGCTCCTCAATTATTTCCAGCAGTGTATATGTAGGCTAATCTTATGGTTGTCTACGTAACAATACACAGATGAACACAACAGAAAATGTTGATCAAATTTCGTGAAAATCTTCCTCTAATTTTCTTCTACTGTCTTAGAAGTATTTGCCGGTAAAGACAGTTTAGTACTCACAATTAGAATAATAATTTTATTCGTAGAAAAAGATTTTGCGAAAGTACAATAGCATTTTTGTTGAAATTGTGCAGATGCTCTCGGTGCTCACTACTAATCATCTCACTGTGATTGAGACGAGTACAACGACTAATAGACACTGTGTACACTGAGTTTCAATATATTCGGTTATATTTGTTTAATTTCTTGCTGACGTTTTCACAGATCATTCGTTGACATATACTTCTTTTTTCCAATAAACCCATAAGAAAAGTTCAAAGGTGTTAGACCTGAAGAATGCGACGTAATATTATGTGATTCACGACAGTCAGTCAATTTTCTGGGAAGAATTGGTCAAGAAACTGGAAAGTCTCTTTGGTGTCGTGTTAAATAAAATATGCTAATGAACAACGCCGTTATTTCCATGGTTAAGAAATAGTTCTAAACACTACTGTTCTATTATACCTACCCATTAGATTACATTTAAGGGTGTTCGCCCTATTAGTGTATTATGCCTTCTGGAACTGGAGATTTTCCCGCACTTCTAGCTTTCTAACCAATTTAAGAGCATTAATAAACTGAAATAGCTGTGATGGGTTCACAGAAGGTATTTTTCTGTTGTCTATAATATCTTTGCCGAGATGATTGCGGTGCAGTTTAAGTTCAAGTGTTACAAAGTTCCATCTTCCGCCCGCATACCTATAGTTGCTATTCTGTTTGAGACCTTTCCTTCCCACGGGTATTTCCAGGTCACAATGCTCGGTAAGAAAAGCTGAGGACTCGCGATCTGTTGTTTGTAGCATGGACTTTGCTCTTTGCTTGTTAAACTTTCCTCATGCTCTGAGCTGCCTCTCCCTCCATTTAAGTTCTATTTTTACCCATATGTTTAGCTGACCTTGACAATCGAGTGAGTCAGTTTTGTATTTATTTGTATATTTGGGATACTCAAATAATTGTTATTTTGATCACTGTGAAGCATTCTGAAATTCTTCATAAAAGTTAAGACATCGACAATCTAGATTATCTTTATTTAGGCTCACAACCGTTTCAGTTTGTAGAAGTGATACCTTTTTTAATGCCATTTTACAACAGACAATCATTTAGTTTGCCAATGCTGTGGCAGACTTTGACATGTCCTGATTGTGAAAATTTGCAGCACTGACTCTATCATTTTAGCATTCAGATAAACAAATCAACTTATTCGATTGTTTTGTTGCTATTTCACACAAATATTTAAACATTTCTGGCTGAAATAAGTCATTGGAGTTGCTAGATTTGTTTTAATTCCACTAGAAATTAAAATCATATTTTAGGATATCAAAGAAAGGTTAATTTGCTTATTTTACAACTTTTTATTTAGTGCTACTTCTTAATTTATAAGAATGATTCTACATGAAATGCGTTTAAAAATATGTGTGTATCTAAAAACGCAGGGTATTCAATTTGAAAAATTTGAAATTTCCATTAAAATGTTTAATAATTCATCGCAATTTTTTCAGCATCTCCATTTAGCAAACGACGGCCTTACTTTAAAACGATTTT
>SMLS01056967.1:0-14346 GCA_004785975.1 Popillia japonica
GACTTACGTAAAAGTTTTATCGAAATTTTGTACGAAAAGGCAACTGAATTAAATGTGCAAAAAGATGATTTGATAGTTCTTTATTGCATTATCCACCAACAGACCTTGTGTTCTAAGTCCATTCGAATCCAAAATGTTATGAATGTGGTAGTAAAAAACCATTAATTTTATTCGATTCCGAGGGTTTAACCATCGTCAGTTCAAGGCGTTTGGGATGAAATATCAGCCGAATATGACGACTTAACATATTATTGTGAAGTCAGATGGTTAAACAAAGGGAAAATGCTGAAACGGTGTAACAAGCTTAGAAATGACATAGCAGATTTTATGCAAATAAAATATAAACCGCTATCTGAATTCAGTGACCCAAAATAGATATGTGACTTAGCATACTGGTCGAACTTACAGGCCATTTGAATGATTTAAATGTGAAACTTCAAAAACAAGGACAATTAGAAAATGATTTGTACAGCCGCATCACCAATTCAAAAGCAAACAATCACGAAAATATACATCAAAATAAGCACAACCAGAGGAAAAGCTACAAATTCAGAAATAAAATTTCTTGAAGATAGTACCCACCTAATTAAAGTCTCTCGGTCAGAGAATTCGACCGTCTTATTCGAAGGTCTGCAAAAAGGAAGAAATTTTTAGTTCTTTTCTTCGGCGTAACTAGACGAAGCATACGCCACCTGAATTGCACTGTTGTCATTCACTTTAACTATTGAAAAATATACATATTGTATAGAGACAATTCCAGCACTATTTTATTTTTTTTATGCAAATAATACTTGTACGTGTACGAAGGGTTAGTTAGAAATTAAGTGTTTAGGCCAGCTGGAAGACTTCGGGGAGACCTAGCTGTTTTTCGGTGCAATGTGACAAGAACAGTCATATTATAGCAAGAGACCAAGCATCAGAGAGGTTGGAGAGCATAGAAATTCATTTATTAATTAATTAAAAGAGAAATATAAAACTAATTTATTTATGTAAAATTTAGACAATAATTTAGGCATTCCAATAGAAATTAAGTAACCAAGAACTCACCAGAAAATGTCATCAAGATAAATTTTGTATAGACCAAATGTCCTAATTAATGTAAAATATTGTCAAAAGAACTATCTGAAAGCGTATAATGTTAATAAGGTAAAAAATCATATTAGTGAAAGCTAACCAAAAAAATAATTAAATTAAGGAAAATTGTTTTTTTTTTCATGTCTTCAAGTTGTCAGTATCAAAATTGTTTTCCATTTTCGCCAATAGAAATCTTCGATTAGATATTAATTTTTGAGAAATTTTTTTTGAAAAAAAGGACGCCAACAATTTCGTTGAGTTGTATCTGAAATTATTTTATGTTGAATCGATTTACTAATCATTACTTCATTTTCCAACAACTAGAACTGGCCAATCTACACCGTATATCCTGATTTTACCATTTTCCAAGGCTGTAATTCCTGATATAGGTCGATCCTCGGAAGTAAGGATAGAATTTTCCTATCCATTTATTGTTGCATCTTGAGCCATCCCGTTATTTATTATTTCACTAATAACTATTTCAAAAGTCGATGTGAGAGCTTTTTACTCTATATTTCATAAAATACATAGTACTATTTAAATTATCTAAAACCGACGCCAACCCCGAATATTTTAAGTTGACCTTGAATTATATTTAATTCAAACCAATAAGACACGGCCGATGAGTTAGTTTTTTTTTTATTTTAAAATTTTGTTAATTCTACAACAGAGATCACTAGTAATAAGTTTTTCAATTTTAAAGACCTTATTTATTAGCAAGCAATTAAGTACATTTGTTTTAACATATTTAATTGAACAATTAATATTGCCTATTTATCCAAAATTAAATATTTATTTTGTTTATTATTTGTTTTCTGTGTAATTATAATAAAATTGTGTATAACTGAATTGTTTGTATTATTGAGAGAAGTGATTTTTCTTGTTGATTAATTTATTTCATAATACCCAGTGCTTAAAGCTCGTGAACACCCCTGAGAGAAAGAGAGCTCACCGGACCCAAAATTTAAATCTGAGAACTTGTTTTTTTTTATTCATCGTTTTTTCAAAAATGAGTAGAACTCACCAACGTGGCATAAAATTATTTTGACGCCCTCAACGTGTGGAGATCTACGGCAATATACAGTCAGGTTCAAAAGTTTAAACACGTCGGAACGATTTTAACACCGAAAAATCGTTACAACCCTACGATCATTTTTGAAGCTATTCGCCGTTTGTACCTTTGTACACCACCTATATTTTGTTTATACGTTTGTACATTACAATTTTTTTTTTTTTCAGAATATACAGTTACAGTGTCTTGTCTTAATTTAACTTTATGTGATCGATTATGTAAGTAAGATGATAAAATCTTACTTACATCTACAATCTAGACATAGTCCCCTAATTCCGTATCGCCCCAACTTGGATAACAAAAGTAAGTGATCCACTCTGTCAAATGCTTTAGACAGATCATACATCAGGGAGCATTGCACAGCACCCTTCGCCCACTACACAAGGACTTATAAATATTTTGTAAAACGGAAACTAAAGCATCATTGATTGATTTTGTTTTTAAATAACCGTATTGACAGTCTGAAAATAATAAAAACCGCTGGAAATATTCATGTAAGCGTGTATATATTGATCTTCCAAATACTTTAGTGGAACTCGTTATATTACTTCTGTCACCGAAAAAGGCCAGAGGATGTTTCATATATTCAGCTACTCCCTTAATAATATTTGAAGAAATCTCGTGAAATCCTGCAGACAATTTATTGGGTTTCTCTATAATAATATTGTAGATCTCACTTATTGTTAGTACATGTACTGGGAAACGGAACAAATTGCCAGTTTTGGATACATTAACAGCATTAACCATACGCGACTACTTGTCAGTGTTACAAAAATGCTCATTAAACATTGTTGCAAACGCGTCAATCTTTTGAAGAATGTCATCATTATCTTTCTTTTAATTTAATATTGCTTTTACAAGCATGCAAATTTAAGGTATTCCTTACGATATTCCAAACATATTTATTTTTATTTGTCGTATTTGTAATTAGAGGATTATTACGTATAATTTTTATTGCTTTTAGAAAATGATGATAGCGTTTTTTGTATTTACTGGATTCCTCTTTGGAACAACGGTTGTCCATAACTAATAACATGCATTGGATCTTAGAAAAGTTTATTAATTCCGTTAAAAAATAACTACACTCTAGAGCAGCGGTTCTCAGACCGAAACATGTCTAGGAGGGGGGAGCAGATTTGGAAGGAAAAAATGAAAACAAATATTGTTAATTTAAGATCAATACATAGTTTTTGCACTACTTTTACAACTCTTATATATAGGGGTCGCCTAAATATTTGACCTAAAAAGGGAGTCGTAGGACCTAAAAGGTTGAGAACCGCTGCTCTAAAGACAAAGTCGATGGCCATATAATTTACCATCTAATTTAAGTATTGTTTCCGGTTGTAATATGTGAAATTAATATTTTCTTTTGAATTACACAATAGACTAAAGGCTTCCTCGAAAAACTCTAACGAAGGAATGTATAGATGACGAGCATTGAATTTCTCCAATAAAGGAACGGTTCTTTTCAGAACCAGCTCATTCACATTGAAAGAGAAAGCATCATGATTTCTCCGAAAACTTTTTTTGCGGCTCAGTTGATATATTATCCATATTTGGTTTCGGGCGATAGTTCTTACCCAATTTATTTTAATGATATACTTCCCCTTCAGTAGCACTAGTTGTTTTCAAATTTTTTATGTGTCTGCACATACAATCAATTCATCATTTTTACCTTATGTTTTACAAGCGAAAATATAATTATTATTTACGATACAACTACACGTTATAGCTGTGCAATAAAGTTAGCTACTCCTACGAAAGAGTTTTTCATATCCATACAGCTGTATAGTGCAATTTAATTCGTGTGGTCGAACTTATCTAAATCGGCACCAGATCCCTGATACACGAATATGTAAAGCACAATTACCTACGTCTAGACATGTTTTTCTACTAAAGAAAACAATACAGAAAATAGTAACATATGTGCTATACACATCAACCGTTCCGAATTTACGTTTGTGGGTGTATTTCTACATAAACATCTAGCGCTATTACCCTCGGAGCAATTGTAGCTTCATCCATATCAAAACTGGAATGTCGCAACGACATATTTTAACAGGCAATCTCGTAGCTCGTTGAAATAAGATTCTACGTCAAGACTTCCACCAGACGACATTCAAGTAATAACATTTGTACGTTACAAACGTGACCGGTGAATAAACTACCCACTCTGAAAATATGTATAAAGCACATAAAACATTTTATGATAGAAATGGAACAGATGAAAATCCAATGCTAAATGGGATGATCAATTCAACGTAATTTCTCTCTGAATAGCTTCTAGAGTTTTCCATCTCCGACACCGATATTTGCACGATTTCAGCATAAAATTGCATTACCATATGTTTCTATACGAATCTTTGTTGTATGTAAAGTATTCTATTCGTCTATTCAGTTAATGTTTGTTAATTTCGAGTTGGTTAATTCAATCTTGCTGTATTATGTGAGAATTCTAAATCATGAACGTCAGAAAGTTTCCTACATAGAGAGTTACAGACTGTTAAAGTTAAATTCAGTTATAAACTTTAGGGTATACGTGTGAATATGAACTTGGTTCTGCTATGGAACGTTAAAATTCAAATTCTTTCTTCTTTAGGCACGACTCATTAGGGCGTACTACAATTTTTAAACTCATTCGGTATATGTATGTATATGTTTCGACGATGCATAGGTCGTCATCATCAACCGAATACCGAATAAGTAAAAAATGTTACATTTCTATGTTTAAATACCATCCCTTCTATAAAGTATTTACAAAACAGCAATAAATTCATGCCAAAAACTGACATAATTGCTAACACCAGTTAATTTAAATCTCGTATTTATATACAGGGTGTTTGTTCAGGCTTAAGATTTTTTTAGAGATAGATAGAAGATAGTAAGCGTTTTACCAAAAATTGCATGTATACATATTAACCGAGATATACACCCAGACCCACCTATTGAGATTCGATTAAAACAGCGCAGTAGCAGATGGAATGAAATGTAACCTTCATGCAGTATACTGTCATTCGCACGTTCGATGACGTGGGCGTGGCGAATTACAGAGTAATAGTACCGGCCAAAATGTCACAAAGTAACGGAATTGTAGCAAACGTGATAGCGTACTTTACTTTTGGCTTGTAGTATAACTTTGTGCATTGCGTTGTGTCTCCTTTTTTAAAATGAGAACTAACAGGCCTGTTTTCCACCCTGTGGGCATCCTTTCTTGTTTCCATGTGTGTTGCATTCTGTGTATGCGATGCTTCGCCTCCATTATTGATGAGTTCATTTGGTATATCATCAAGTCCAGGCGCTTTGTTGTTTTTCATTCGTTTGACACATTCTATAAATTCTTCATATGTAGGCTGTTCCACTTCCATACCCCTGCCCCCTGCTAATTCTTCTCTCTTCAATCTCTTTTCCACCATAAACTTGTTGAACGTGTGTAAACCATTTCCTTTTGTCTATTTTAACTTGTGATTTGCTATTTTTGCGTTTTGCTCTGTACTCTTCAAAGGTTTGTGCGTCTTTGCTTCTTAGCCATTTATTCCTAGCTTTGTTCTCTTTAATACTTCTCCAATTATTCTCTATGTCATTCTCCTTCCTTGCAGTATACTCTTCCTATTTTTGTGTTCTTTGCAGTTTGCTTGATTTTAGCTGTTCCATATCCCATTTTCTTGCTCTTGTGTATCTAAGTATTGATTCTATTATTTTCTTTGTTCTTTGAGATTAGCATATGATCTATTTGATGTCCCTCGCATCTTCCTGGTATCATCCATGTCATTTTCTGTTCTTTTTTGTGTTTATGTTTCCTGCTTATTATAAACATGTTGTCTTATCATTGACCCAGCTTAATTTTATTATAACCTTATATGAAAACATCAAAAGGTGGTGCTAAAATTCATTGAAATCAAAGTTGATCACCTAGAACAGTACTCACAGAGAGACAATAACGGGATATTCAGATTACAAGAAACAATTAATTTAAAATTTGGGTAAAATTGTCAAGAATTTATTTCACAACAAAAGAACGCATAAATCCTTTGGTTTGCCTTGGCAAAATTTATAATCCTTAAGTTCTCCCATGTCAAAATCAAATCTGCTGAAGCACTGGTTTGCTATCTCCTCAAAATTTCTGCTTCCGGCGTTCGTAGCAAGAGAACCAATTTTTAGAAGTTATATCCTTTTATTTTACGTTAATATTTATTTTTAAATTGTTTTCTTGTATTAGTATAGGTTTATATAAATAATTTTGGTCTCACCTGTATATTCGAGTTTTGATGTGCGGTGTATATTTTGACAATGTTTTTTTCACTTTCCTTCCTTCCTTCCTGACTGCCGGAGCCGATTAAAGTTGGCCAGCACATCCTAACTGTCGGAGCCGATTAAAGTTGGCCAACACATCCTGTCCGTTGGGAGGGCCGAGCAGTTGGCCCTATACAAGTCCTAACCCCGAGTATTCTGTAGAGTGGGCCGATTAAATTGGCCGCTTCAGAATCACCACCGTAGCATTCGCAGAGTGGACCAATTAAGTTGGCCTCTACGTTTCCCTCCGGTGAGGTGTCAAGATTTGTTGACCCTCGCAAGCACACCGTTATCTCGTATATGTCGATTTAATTAATATTTTAATAGGTTAATTTTACCTGTTCGAAGGAAGTTACTTTGATGCCCGACCAGTACTTTGCGTAAGCATTGATTGTGATTTTATTTTTTTTTCTGTGTATAAACTTGTCGCATTGCTATTCTTGTAAATATTTAACCATTGTCTCCAGAATTTATTTCTGTAAACCGCTTGTTTGTTGTACATTTCATTTGACCATGCTACACCTGTGTATGATTAAGAATTTCTCGTTTGTTCTAAGTGTAAATATATTAATGTATATCTATTTAAACCCTACCTGTTTTCTTCACGCTACCCGGTGGTTAAAAATTCGTTGATTTGCAAACGGCAACAACCTGATTTTGATAGATAATTAACCTTCCGTGTTACAATACCAACCTACTGACAAATGACAGACTCATCACAGTACGCCATCTAACGAGTTCCATCGCAACTTAGTTAGAGCTAGGCGCGGCTCGCTGGGGTTAGAGAGTTGCGTGTTTTTTGAGTAGGCTACCCTTATTTAAAGAAATAAGTACAAAGTTCCTGTTTTTCTTGTAAATCTTGTAAATGTCTTTTACTTCCTACATTATCTAGTAAAAAAATAGCATGATAGCAGATATTATTAAGCAAGGACTGTTATATTAAATAAAGCATATCAATCAACTTTTTTGCAATTCTTTTACTGGAAATATAGTGTTCTTCCTTTGTTAAAAGCCCTTAGTTTTTGCAAATTTTTCAACATTAATGCAGTCTAAGTGCTTTATACTTTAGGCAATGTACATAAATAGTAAAGTCCTGGCTTCTGCTAAAACATCCATCCTAACAGAGATGTGAATAAGAGAGAGAGAAGGTTCAAAATTAATTAAATGGTACCATTTGAAAACCCTCTAGTTTTTGAAAATGTTTGAACTTGAATATAACCCTAATCTTGCTGAGGACTTCTGTAAAATAAAAAGTTGTATCGTGGCATAAGCGCTATAATTTAGAATTTTCGTAGTCATAGTAGCGTAACCTTCTGGTATCCCTCCTCCTTGCTCCTGAAGAAGCTGCTTACATTTGTGGCGAAACGTCGATTTTTTATTGTGTGTATATCTTGTGCATTTTACTTTTATTTGTAGTGTATTTTACTAACCATGACACGATCAACACCCGGAAACTCTCATAATAGAGACTCGGACCGTGAAAGCCTTCAATATCATTTAATCACCATACACACAAAAATTAAAGGCCCTTTCAGTCCTCCATCAGCCTCCATGGGTACTTACAAATACGTCTTAAACATATTGTCACTAATAAAACATCCCATCAAACTTTTCTGGTTAGGTAATGAGAAGCCACTCAACTACTCAATATATTCCCACTTAAGATATCGCAATCGAGGAAAATCCAATATTCGTATTCAACGCGGCGGAAACTCTCGGAGGCTTAAGTGAAATTTTCGATATTTCTGCTTCAAAAGCGAACCCGTTATAAATGCGCCTACTACGTCAACGTAACATTTTAAACAATCAATACTTAGAGCCAGGCTATTATGCTCGAAATTCTAGAGATCCTCGCGGGAAATAAGTCATCGCTCCCGTGCGTTGTGTATTACGGCAAACATCTTCCTTTCCGCCGTATCATTGTTATTGTCGCAAAAACCCAATTAATCAACCCTCAACTGCGAACGATTTCTAGAATAACGGAATGCTTCGGTGACATCTGCGAATCCCGCCGTCTGTGGCTTTTACAAATACGTCTACTCGGATAGCAACCAATTTCCGTATCAATAATTATTCGAGCTTTATCAGAAAGCCACAATAGTTAATTACGGTCTGGATTACTAGTACACGTGAGCTTTAGCCTATGTTCGTCACCAAGGAGGGCTCCCTATAGATATGCTAAATTCTAGTCAGTAATTGGATGGAAGGTAACCAGGTTAAACGGGTAATTTAAAGGCAGGTGATTGTTCTAACATGTATAATTTGCTGAAGCGTAGTTTAATAGCCACTGATCCTGTAAAATATTTCCTACTATGACGTAAGTCTGGATTAGGCCTAAATATGGGCGAGGGTCAGAAACTAATTGCGTTAGAAAATTTATGAGACTAATTTTTTATATACCCTCCTCCTGAAATTAGGATCTTTGGGCAGCAATACTGGGGGAATACTTCTCTGGAGAATACTTTTCTGGGGAGAAGAAAACAGTGACCGAAACTGAAATCACCGCCACACTTTTTTGTGAGGATATTGACCAACAATCTTATCAAAACTAAAACGCCCAAATTTAATAAATCATTATTCGACATGAAAAGCTTTTTAACAGCAATTAAACTACAAGAGATATACGCCAGTGTGAGAGTACCTCTTTGATATTCAAAAACTTCCACCCATTTGTTAGACAAGTATGTGGTGTCATTGGAACTATACCATTAGAGCACCCACACAGAACGAATTCAATTGTCAAATAAGAAGCGAGAACCTGACAAACACAGGAGCTCTAGAGGCAGCACTTACTCTATCGTATACCTCGAGGTAATAAATTACTTAAGAGCATGTATTCCTATTCAATATATTTCGCAGAAACTGTCTAATTGAATTTGGCAGTTAGAAGATGCTCAAATATACGAACACCAACAGGCAACAGTTTAATTATATCTGTTGTTACAAAAACACTGATCGAACGAATTGGTCTCGCTAATTCCTACTTATCGCACATATGCAGGGAATCTGAAGTTAGAAGAAACTCAAATATTATTATTAGTGCGCGGACAAAATAGTTCTCCAGTGGCGGAAGGTGGGACAATAACTATTAGTCTGTATCAGATTTGTTCAACGAGGATCGACATTCACGTCCTATTTTGCTCAGCTGAAATAGTTGCTCTAGTTTTCCCGGTCAATTTTCTTTTCTTCTTTTTTAGTTCCAGGGATTTTATTATTACTAGCAATAAGTGCATTTCTGTTACACGATTATGTTGTAATTTTTTTAGAATTCTTTGGTTTTAGTTTATAATTGCAATTATTTTTCGTTTATGGTTAGAATATCATCTTTAGTTTCATTTTTATTTGTGGAGAATTCGTAAAACTTGAAATGGCACATTTACTAAAAGCATTTGTGAATGTCTTCACCTTAATTGATCAAGACAGTGTACATTGTGTTACCTATTTACAGCAGGTTAATACTAAGTACCTACGATGAATTTTTTTTGCTAAAAGCACCTTTTCGTGTGTGTCTCTATAAAGAAACAACCTTTACCCCCACAGCAAATAGTCACTAAATGGGAAAACCTGACTAAATGCTGCAGTATTCTATCCCCAGAATTTTCAGTATCCGAAATGTTGTTTCGCATTTATCTGACGTTGCTGCAAGCATCAAGGACGGTAAGAAAGTTATAGAGCACCCTTCTTTGTTTTCCCAACTTCAATTTATTGAAACATATTTTGGAAAAATCCCTCCCTTTATCCCTTTATCTGGAATCACGAAATATTGAACTGAATGTTGCTTTTATCAAATTTACAAATTTATTAGTTGAAAAATATAGAAGCTCCGATTTCTTCAATGGTAAAAATTAAAATTGACTCAATAATTAAGCGCAACCCTTATGTTGAAATATTAAAACAAAGATCACTGACGAAGCAACTAGCTTTAAATACTCAAATCTAATGCCTTTTCTAAATATGCTTCTATGCTTTTCTTCCAAGTTGTCATGTGGAACGATTAAATTATTATTAAATATATATTATATTATATATTATCATTAAAGCGCACATCGTTTTCTGAAGAAAATTTAGAAAAATATATAGTGATACAATTTTTTCATAATAGCAGTGAAAACGATTAAAGCAAATCAATGTAAAATGCGATTTTACTGTTATTTATTAAATTGCCGCCACAATAGTAATAATAATAGTACCACCACACGCCAATGCAAAATCTCCACTATAGTCGGACATCTCGATATCTGTTCAGCGCTTCACTCGAACACATACATATTACACAATACAACTGTGCTAGTGGGTCACTAACTTATTTGTCCGCGGTTTGATAATTATATAACCTTCACAGACCACATTTTAAGTACAGGGTGGCCAGCTGAATGTAAAGTGCTGTATCTCGCAAACTATTCGTCCGAGAAACTTGCGGAGAAAAATATATTACTAAAGTGGGCAAAAGAAGACCGTGGAAAATATTGTCAGATTTCCAAGATGGTCGCCAGGGAGCGTAACCGTCATTTTAAATTTTTAAAGTCATTTTTCACTGACACACTTTAATAAATAACAGTAAAATCGCATTTTACATTGATTTACTTTAATCCTAATTCTACTACTAATTCTTAGACATATATTTTTTGTAACATTTACTAGGTAAATTTCAGTGAAAAATCACCTTAAAATTTTAAAATAACGGTTACGCCCCCTGGCGACCATCTTGGAAATCTGGCAATATTTTCCACGGTCTTCTCTTTTCCACTTTACCTATACATTTTTTTCCCCGCAAGTCTCTGAGACGTATAGTCTACGAGATACAGGAGGCCTATCAAGGGGCAAGGCGCTCTCATGCAATGTTAATAAGAAAAACTAAGAAAGATTTCTATAACCGTCGAATTGCTGAATCCGGTAATCCAAGTAAAACTGCTTGGTCTATTATGTCAGGTAGTAATAGCAATAACAGTAATAATATCGCACTCCTGATCGATAACGTCACTGTTGATGAACCCAGCGAGGTAGCAAATACCTTCAATGAATTCTTTATAAGCGAACCGATGAGAATCACCAGTGCATTACCTGCAGACTCTTCGAAGTGCTTTTCTTCACGTAGAGGGACCTTATGCAGTAGCATGTGCGCCTTGCCGCTTCATGAGTGGGAGGTGTTAAATATTTTTAATAAAATTAAAAATAAAAATAGTTCGGGTCCAGATGAGATGCCTAGCAGCTTATTAAAACGAATCGCTTCTTTTATAGTTAAGCCGCTGACTCAACTTATCAACTTGTCATTCGAAAGTGGTGTGTACCCCGATGTATTTAAAACCTCAACAGTTCAACCAGTACACAAGAGCAAATCAGTTACCGATGTCTCGAATTATCGTCCAATCTCCATAAGTTCCAGCTTTTCCAAAATCTTCGAGTACGCAATGTTAGATAGGCTGCTCAGTCATTTAGAAAAAAATAACATTATTACAAATCGGCAACACGGTTTCAGAAGTCGTTACTCAACAATGTCTGCTGTTCACCAATTCATGGACGACGTTTTTAAGTCTTTGGATAGGGGCGATTGCCCGGCCGGGGTTTTCTGTGACTTGTCTCGGGCATTTGACTGTGTCGATCACAACATTTTAATATCTAAACTTAATCTTTACGGCATTCGTGGTGTACTGGCGGACTGGTTTTCATCATACCTATCAGATGTAAAAATACTTTTTAAGGACAATAATGGCATAATTAAAGATGTTACATCAATTCATTTACCTATTGTTATGGAAGTGCCCCAAGGCTCTATCTTGGGACCCATTCTTTTTATCTTATTCATCAACGATATTATAAGTTTTGTAAATTATTCTTTAGTCATATATGCGGATGACACTTCTGCGGTGGTAACTGGCTCTAATATAAATAAAGTGTGTAAAAATGCTGAGAACCTCTTGACTGACATAAGCCAGTGGTTTAACATCAATAAATTATGTATGAATCTATCTAAAACTAGCTATATGTGTTTTCATGCCTCAAATTCTAAATATAAGACAGTCTTGAATGATAATGTGCAATGTAACGGCTTCACCTTGGAATGTAAAACGTCCGTCAAATTTCTGGGTTTGAATATTGACGAAAATTTAAATTGGAAATTACACTGTCTCACTTTGATTAAGAAAATTAATTCGGCTTGCTTCCAAATTAGAAATTTAGAACATATTATTGATTTCAGCTATTTAATCAGTTTTTACTATGGCCAGGTGCACAGTGTCATCCGATATGGGATTGTATTCTGGGGTGCTGCGGCTTCGTCGAATGAGGTCTTTCTGGCCCAGAAACGTGTAATACGGTGCATAGCGAATATTAAAAGTACTGACTCCTGTCGACCTTACTTTATCAAACATAATATTTTACCCTTGCCTGGGGTGTATATATTGGAAGCTTTATTACACGTTTTTGCAAACAGGGACGTTTTTGTCAGAAATGGTGATTTTCATTTGTATGACACTAGACAAAGGGACAAATATAGTATACCCTTCAATAAACTTAATATTACCAAGAGATCGCCAACATCTGTTGGATTATCACTTTTCAATTTACTGCCGCATGACATAACATCTCTGAACAGCGTGGGGATCTTTAAGCGGCGTCTGCGCTCTCTGTTGGTTCAGCACTGCGTCTACTCCGTGGACGAGTTTGTGGCCTTGTTTAAGTCATCGTCGATTTTGTGAATGTGTGATGTCTTTTTATATATTTAGTTTAATTAGTTTTTGACATATTTATTGACATATCCTATACCCTTTTGTGTCCAATGGATAAATATACTATCTATCTATCTATCTATCTATCTATCTATCTATCTATCTATCTATCAATATGTGTTGACAAGTTTTACTTATAACCTTTTTACAATGACACATCGGCTAATTTCGAAAAGTATCCTCTAGGGACCAATAGATAAACTTGGACGAAACCGAGTGTGAATACGAAGTGATAAAACTCTTACGCCTCGTCATTTCTATTTTCAGTTCTATACAGTCAATATGAATAGTAACTAGAAGTATGTATTCTTCAAGCAACAAACTGTGTGTCATATTGACATTTCTTACTAATAAAATGTTGGAGATGAATATTTGACGTACATCTTTACTTAACTACACTGAATGACGTAACAGACAAGATCTATAAATCCGACTATAGGTACATACATTCACAGTAGGCAAAGAATAGGTGGAAAATGAGGGTAACGTAACAATTATCCCTATTGTAGCCTCCGTAATTACTCTGTCACGACATAATAAACTAAAAGACAAACATGGCTGAAACAATATCAAAGATTTCGCCATTCCGTAAGCGCATTTTAAGTAAAATATTCCATTACTATGTTTGCTAGCGCAGACAATCACAGCAGTTAGCTATATGAATCGAAAATTTACCTTTCAAATACGTTTGCTCTGTAATCCAGTTGATCGAGTAAAATATAATACATTTACCAGAAATCGTTTAAACTTGCAATAGTAGCAAGAAGTAACTGCTGAATAATAAATTAAAGGTCACGGAATTCTGAAATGGGTCAAATAAAATCTTTAGTACCTATCCGTCAAGAGTACGTCGTTAAAATAAAATCCCCAGCGAGTTCAATCTGGAACGGAAATTTTGATTTGCTTTCGATGCTTTATATTTAAATGTATAAATTCTTACAATTGTTATTTTAGCGTGCTCTGAAAATTGAACTTTCAGAAGTTTATAGTGCAGCTGCACGGAATTCGGAAGTTCCAAAATTTATTAAGATTTTGTATAGATACGTCTATTATACATAAGTATTTATCTATTACTACGTTTATGCTTTTTGGATGCGCATTAGAAAATGCGAATTAATAAGTACGGATCGAAAACTTAATCTGTTTATGCTTTTCTCGTAATGCGCAATATAAATGATACGCATC
>SMLS01056972.1:0-17731 GCA_004785975.1 Popillia japonica
TTTTTTTCTAGTTTCAGGGTGATCTACTTTTTGAGGATTTGTGAATGAAGGTGAGTAACAGTAACACTAAATGGAACTAACTGAATCTGCAAAATAAAGCGGTCCCTGCAGCAAAATTTCGTCAAGGATTTCGAGAACTGATCAGAAAATCTCCATTTTGCCAACAATGCGAATTTGAGCAAAGGTGATAACTTTTTAAAGCTTTCATGAAACACGAACAAGGAATTGACATTCTATGTGTCGCCTGACACAGTTGTTGATGTGTATGAATCAATGGCATCATCTTTCAACCACAAACGAATCAAACAAAGCTGTAACCAAAACATTCTGAGAAAACCAACGCCTTTTGGATTTCTATTTTGGTTACTAAATTTATCAAATGGACTTACAAAAACAAATCATGAAGAACTTGGTGTAGAGGAATCTCCAATAGTATTATCATTATCATCAGGCATTAACAACCTCTCCTAACTCAAGAAGAGGCGAAGAAGATATTTGTCCTAGTATTCGTTTTTCCTAATTAATGTCCAAACATCTAAATAATTGTTAGATCTTCGTAGGGGCTGTAGCTGTCAACTAATACTCAACGCGTCTGTTCCAGGCAAAATTAGCATTCACCACTCCAACTTGCCCATCTTCTTGAGGTAATACATCAGAGGGTCGTGGCCAAAAAATAATATCGTAATAGTGTTAAGATCTCTTTTGTTGAGGTCCACCAAAGATGGAGCCGTAGCATCTGCCAAATTAATGATTTGTTTTTCATTATTTAGTTTTGGAATGTTAGTCCAATAAAGTTTTTTTTTCATTATTCTCCCACTGAGAAAGATAAGCCTTTACCTGCTTTTAAGTAACTCCACAGAATTTATCTGATTATATGAATTGGAAGGACACTATTTCTAGCAAGATCACCAGTAGCCCTACATTACTAGTAACCTAATATCCACAACAATATAAAGTATCAAAATGCAGAAGGTCGAAATCTAGGCCCAGTTTCCCGAAAATAGTTGCCCAAGAAAACTCTATTCTGAGTTATTCAAATTCGATAAAGGAAAATGCCCTTGGATAAAGCAGGACGTACTAAAACAAATCAAAGGAAGGAATAAACTATACAAACGATACAAAAACCACCCACAAAACGAAAATTATAAAACTACCTATTACTCAATTAAAAGAAATAGTTTGCAAATGCTGAGGAATTGAAAAAAAAGTACTATAGCACTAAATTTCAACGATACAAATCAAACACGGCAAAAACATGAAACATCATTAATAAAGAACTAAACCCAAATAAGAAAACGACTAAAGAAATAGAGAAAATACAACAAAAAGATGGTACGGTAACAAACAACAACAAACAAACATTTCTCGAACATAGGCAAACAACTAGCCAAACAACAGGTAACTAATCCCCCCATAAACCTACGACGCCGATCACCACTAAATAATTGAAGACACACTTCAGACTCGTCAGCCAGGCTTCGATAACAAAACTAATAAAAAATAGCAGAAATAAACTGACCGCAATCCTTACGAAACTGTTCAGCAACGTAATAAAAAACAGCGAATATCCAGCCAACATGAAGAACAGTACAATAGTATCAATATACAAGAAAGGAAATAAAATGCAACTAGAGAACTATAGACCAATATGCCTCTAAAGAAAATCCTCGAAAAAAGTTTGCAAATACAGCTTAGCCAATACCTGGAACATTATTCTATATAAAAGGCAATATTCCTTTCAAAAAAATTCGGGAACTACATCAGCAACAATGGATCTGGAGAACAGAGTAAAAACTGAACTTCAAAAAGATAATATAGAATTTCTGGTGCGGTCTAATAAACAATTTTATCATTGGCCCTTTCTTATTACTGGCTCGTTTGAACGGGGAAAGTTATCTAAACTTTTTGGTAAATGAACTGCAACCACTTCTAGAAGATGTGCCATTAGACATTCGCCAACAAATGTATTTTATCCACGATGGGGCTCCGCCGCACTTTAGACGAGATGTGGGGCATTATCTAGATAACACTTTCGGTGATTTTTGGATTGGTCGTGGAGGACCGGTAGCTTGGCCACCTCGTTCTCCGAACCTAAATCCATTAGATTTATTTTTTGGGGAAATTTGAAAGACTTGGTTTACAACAGAGAAGTAAATAATATCGATGACTTGAGACATAATATTTACGAATCTATTGCGCGAATTCGTGAACAGGACGTGTTACCACTAGTGCGTGATTCATTGTTGCGGCGCCCTCATTTATGCATACGTGTCGGCGGAAGCAACTTCGAACATTTACTTTAGCAGTCGAGCGGTCCTGAAAACATCAGACTCTCAGGTAGTGTTTCTAAAAAATGTTATAAATTTTTTTTTCCATCATTCGTTTTCTTAGCTCGGTTGATGACGATTTTTATTTTTTGTAAGAGAAGTATCCGAGCACCCTGTATATATATATATTAGACCTTATTAGGCTTGCATTCAATGCGGATTTATCTATTTTTATTTATATTGTATGTTGCATTTATACAAAGCTTCTTTGACATGTTCTATGCGAATAGCAGTAACGAATAAATAAACTATTATTATTATTATTAATTATTTAATAACAATAAATGAAAACAAAACAGAATACATGGTATTAAGTAGAAAAAAACATACCCCCACGTTCACCGTCAAGATAAAAAACCAAATAATAAAACAAACTACTAAAGGAAAGTATCTAGGTTTAACAGTTCAAAGCAACCTCAAATGGCACAGACACATAACAGAGCTACACATAAAAATGCAAAAGCTATTGCCGGAATTCATAAGCTCAAATCAATTATACCGCCAACAGCTAATAAAATCTGTCTAGCATTTGATGAATATTTGGAGTGTCACAACAAAAAAGAGCTTACAAAAACTCCAAAGACAGCAAAACAAAATTTTGAAAATCCTACAGTCACTGGACAAAAGAACTCCAACAGTGGAGGTATACCGAAGAAGCAGCATACATCAAACAAAGAAAGTTAGAAGCCATGAGTGCAGTTCCTTCCAAAACATATTTTAAGTTTATACAAGAATATTATGTCTCCACAAGACATGTAGGCAGATTTTTTGACATATATGAGATACTATTAAAAGAAAGGCTACAAAGAACGAATTCTGACAATGGTTGGAAAGGACTTTCTTCTTGTGGTGGCTATACAAATGAAAAACAAATAGTGGATCACCTCAAAGACCTACTCGCAAGAGTGTCTAACAACATCTTAGCCCAATGTGGAGACCAGTACACTGAATTATCAAAGAAGAGAAGATGGTTGGTATAATTCCGTAAGCTTTTGGAAAATATGCTAACACTCTAACGGTTTGTGACTTCTTCTGATCTACTGTGTTAAATCTCTTGTTTTTTGTTATCAATAATTGCTGCAAGAGTATTTGCAAATTTGAAAATATGTCATCATACCTAAGCAACACAACCTTATTGATCTTTCAAAATTTCCACGTCCCTATCTGATTCCTGTTATTGTTTCTTTTTCTTTGGGTGGAGGAAATTAAAGTACTGCCTATGGTGGATGATTGCTGTGGATCCAATTATAGCATAGAATGATTGTGTCACATACTTCCAGAAATGATCCTTTGAGCACCGACATTATGGCAATGCGCACTGGGGAATCCAAAATAATTTTTTGCCAGAATTGATTAAAGAAATAAAAAAACGGCTTGTAAACGAAAATAATCTAAAATCCTAATGCTAAATTTAAAACGTACATACCACTCTCATCCTATATATACCACGATGATATTATCCGTAGAGTATTCTTTATTCAGTAATTTTTTGCACTTATATCTGGACAATTTATCATCCTACACGAACAAAGCATTCATCGAACCCCCACCTAATACTATTCTGATAAGTCACGTAATGCGACTTTTTAACATAATATTTCTTGTTACGGGGTTCGCTTTGATTGATATTCCAATCTTTTCTGTCATTATTTCTGTTCCCATACCCTCGCATGACAAATAAGGCACATTAAAGGCTTGCATATGTAAGAGAGTCTGCCACCTACGGGTCGGTAATCTGACAACATTCCTGATAAGTTCGACGCATCGCTCAGTCTCGCTCATATTTCATATCATTTGATTATAATCATTTACAACTTGTTATTGGTCATTTAAGGACCCTTTGACGTGTTACGTTATTAATTGATTAATATTTTTCTTACTGATGCTTTCAGGCTTCATTCGCACTGGACCGGCTCGTACATATACTCGTCTCCCTCTACGTTGTTAAATTAAATTGTGTATTGTTGGGGTTGATTATTATTATTGAGATCGAAATGGTCCGTTAACGAAGGCGCTCTCGCGGATGGCGATGGTATTTATGTGACGCTAATTGTAAATTATCTTCTTTTAATCTATTGTGTTTTAATAAAAATTATCTCAAAATACTTTAACTAATTTAGTTTGATTGTGGGTAAGACGTGATTGGGTAAAATTAGGTAGAATTTTTGCAATTATCAATTTATCTAACTAGTTGCGCTTTCTTGAAAGGAAACGCTGGGATGCATCGCACAATTGTAATTCATTGCGTGAATTATTCTCCGTGGACTAAGTCCAGCCCACTTAATTTCGCCTGCCTATATTATATGTATAACCATGCCTATAAATACAATCGTCATCTGTTATTCGCGGAACCTATTTTCCTGGAGGAATTTATGTAATTATATAAGAGCAGACTCTATACCAGCAATTTGCGATCAGAAGATGTACTTATAAGAAATGGTTAAAGAAGGAGATAGCACTAATCTAGTAATAGTAAACTAGAGATTAGCATGTTGTACTTGTAACACGTATCAATTGTTCGGTTTACGCTATAAACTTATACGTTTGCTTACTTATTGTCTAGATTTCACGGATAATAACTAAAATTACATTAGTTTTTTTTTCTATGACAGGGTTAGGCTACCTTGGAAGTTATTCCACGCATTTATGCATGAAATAAATATGTTTCACAGGAATACAATATACAGAGCCATTCAAATGAAATGAGCCACCCAAAATAATTATTCGGCTAAGAGATGGAACTAATCGTTTAGGAAAAGGATGACTTCCCTTCAAAAAATATAGCTCAGCTTCAGACTGAAACAATTTTCGGATAAGAAGCTGAATCAGAACATCCAAAGATAAATTGTGCGTGTGATAACTGGATAGAAGGGCAGGTCTTTTATTTAGTCAAAAGTCAAACCTATCCAAGAGACGTGATGCTGAGTAAGGGGGATATGTACCTAATGCGCCACATTTGACCTTGATTCGCAAAGCAGGTATTAACCGCTAATTAAATTCACTTTCTATGTAATTAAGCTTTCTAATGACTGGAATTCTGCAGAATTAACCAGATTTGATTCTAACAGGTCTAATTTAAGTAGCGCCGATTCTAACAGGCCAGATTTGACAGGTCTGAGTTAAACAGACCCCTCTGTTTAAATATCGAAATTAGACCTGTTAAAATCAGACCTGTTTAATGGCAGAATTCCGGTCATTTAAAAGCTTAATTACTTAGAAAATAAAACTAATTAGCGGTTAATACCTACTTCGCGAGCCACGGTCAAATGTAGCGCTATAGCAACATAGCCCACCTACTATACCTACTGCTTACTTACAGCTATGCTGCTTACTGTAACGGTACTTTCTGGATTCCGGGAATACAGATACGAACGAAAACCAAGTAACAGTGACAAAACTAAACAAACGTGCAGATCTCTAACCAGTGTGTATCGCGTCCGACTCTAACTAGATTGCGACGGCGTTCACTAGATGGCGTACTGCGCTGAGTCTGTTATTTGATACCACGATGTTATTGTAACACGGAAAGGTTAATTATCTAATAAATACAGGTTGTTTCCATTTGCAAATTAACAAATTTTAAACTCGGGGTAGTATGAAGAAATAAAACAGGTGGGGTTCAAACACTTATATACACTTATACATTTATTTACAGGTCTTCTACTGCGTATACAGGTGATAAAAATTAGACGAAATGTTCACAAAATGTATAAATAGAATAAAACAAGCGGTTTATACAACACAATACTGGAGGCAAAATGTATTTACAAAAGCGGTATGAGGGGTAAGGTACGAGCCAGGTGTCCAGGTAAATTCCTATAAATAGGTGAAAATTAATCGGTTAAGTATTAGTTATATTGACAGTGATCTGCAAGCTAACGGTGTGCATGTGAGAGTCTATACTCGACACCTCACCGGAGAAATAAAAACACGCAGCGGCCAACGTAAACCCGACTCGCCCTACGAACGGAACGGTGGTGGTTTCGCAGAGGCCAACGAAAACTCGGCCTCGCTCTGCGAACGGACGGTGGGGCTTCTGAGGAGGCCAACTAAGCGGCCCACACCTCAGAATACTCGGAGTTATATGTGGTCAACAAAATTTCGGCTCACCCAATTGTCAGGACATGCTGGCCACCTAAATCGGCTCCGGCAATTAGGAAGGAAAGGGAAGAGAGCTGGCAAGTAAGTGGAATTTAACATCAAAACGCGGCCTTTATATACCCTGGCCAGTACTCCATCCAGTCAAGTATGTCCAATTTGTGGAGCAATACCGAAAAATTCCTCAGAAGTAAGAGATCTTAAAGCAAACATTTTTACACCTAAATCATGTTCTTTACAATAAATATTAAGCCCATTACATTCATGAATTACACTTTTTGAGTGTGTTTCACATATTAATTACCGATAAAACATACGCGAGTGGCAAGTTCAAGGGCAAGAAGAGAAACTAAAACTCTATGAAAGGAAGAAACAATTCAGGAACAGTTTTAGATAAAAATGAGTTTGTATATCGATAACCCTAAACCAAATGGCCCAGGAACTAGAAATAATGATAACACGGCGTGAAGGGCCTTCAGTGATCCTAATTTATTTGCCACCATTACAAAATTTAATGAAGAATTACCATATCATATTCATTCGAAATAAATAAGTCATTCTGTTGGCCAAAAATACAACACACAACCTCCATAACGCACAGGTTGGAGGTAATACACTTTTGGTATACTAACTAAAATGTGACTGTTTCAAACATGTCGCCGTAAAGAGAATTAAAAGACCTTTCATATGCGGGGGTTGGTAAGTCCCAAGAAATAATTTGAAATCATAATTCTTTACATTAATTGGAAAACTAAAGGTTTTGGAATTTTATATAAGGTCCAGCAAACTGTATTACCCCAGCAAAATGGATTACCCATTTCATCTCACTAATAATACAAAAACGAATTATGTTATTTTGAATAAAAATGCTCAGACTATTTTGGTTTGGTGCAATAAATGGAGACAATTGGTGTTTACTTCATACAAAAAAGCATATTGGAGACCAAAATCACCCTGGAATGAACGTGGCGAAGAAAGGGTAGGAAATGTGTTTCTTGGTAGAACAAAAAAAATTTCCGTTAAACATGCATCTGCTGTTGGTTGGACTGAGCGTAGTACAAGATAAACCTTAAATTACATGAGCAAGATAAGATTAACAGACTTGCATTTTAATAATAATAAATAATAATATAATATTTATTGTCCAACACTACTGATAACCAATTATACGATAATTGCATTTTGTATAATCACCGAGGTATCGAAAATAACCATTGACGAAACACATTTTACATCAATTGCCGTTACTAAACACAAGAGAATCTCCGTGGAATTCATCAGCGACCTTCACATTGCCCTAATGTAATTGTTTGGTGTGCAATTTCATGGTCCAGAATAATGGGGCCTTATTTTTTTTTTAGAATGATTAAACAGTAACAAGTACGGCGAGAATAAGCATGGACAGTTTCAAGAGAATCCTTTCGAGATTTATTTTCAGAAATGGTACGGTTAAAGCGGCCAGCAAGATCACCGGATTTTTAGCGCCAGATTATTTTCTATGGGGGTACTTAAACCTTAACTAAACTTAAAGTATTTGTGAATAAATCTAGAACTTTAAGAGAATTGAAAATTGAATAGATTAGAAATGAAATTAATGCTATTCCCGCGACAAGCACACAACATTATACCTATCTGTACCCATAGTCACTTTAGCGCAGGTATATTCAAAATGCCTCTCCATCGACTGAACTGAGCAACACAGAGTCACATATTCCTTAACGATTCAGTTAATGCGCAGTTTTCTTCTGCTTCATCGCTGGAATTTGAGATTTTTCGAGATTCGAGGGAAATGCTAGGACTCTTTCAGCGATAAACATCATCTCAGTAGTCACATCTTCATTACTTTCCTGTTCACTATCTATGTCAGACATTTTAAATTTATTGACATTCAACACTGCACAAAAAATCAGACAGATCAACTTCACTTCAGTACACTTGCGAAAAGTTTTTATGTATGGAACAATAAAATCAACAGTTGTCGCAGAACCCATGTGCGTTGAATTGCACACTGCAAGCTTCAACTGGTTTGTCGAATCGCCAATCTCTGTACCTTTTGCTTTATTTGTCCGAAGCATTTCCTTGCAAGGAAAAGGTAGAGATTATGAACACAAATTATAGGAAAACCTTTTAATTGTACCTTTTAATTGAAAGTAATTGCTATATTTTTATAAATATGTACCAATGTCTGTTTATTGGTCTGGCCTGCACCGTCGTCAGACCTACAGGCAATTGAACACCTATGAGTAGATGTGAAAAAGGCCGTTTCAGCTGCTAAACCACAGAATGCTCAACAATTGTGGGAACAGTGCCAAAAAGCATGGAAATTCATTCCAGTTCGTCGTTGCCAGCAATTAGTGGAGTCCATGCTGAAGAATAATCAATAAAAACTACCTTTCTTAGTACAAATAATAAAGACTAACCTTAACGAACAGGATAATCATTTCATTTTGTCTTAGAATTTCTATTGTTTTTTATCTTAATTCATAAAATAAGTTAGATCAGAGATTTTGAGAAATATGATATCACTTCTATTTTGACGAACATGACTGTATGTACAATATTGTATCGTATAATTTATTCTGGCAATTTCAATTAAATTCTGTATAGAATTAACAAACTTTTCTTAAATTAAAACTAACATACCGCATAGATCTTCTAAAAATTAGATAAGACTAAACGGTATAAAGAAGAACTATTAATTGATGTATGTATGTACTACGAGTTTATATAACAGTGTAAAGCAGCTGTAAAGTAAGTTCGATCCCACCCTCCGGATCCTGACTCGGCGAATATGAAGCTGCCTGTTGTTGATGATTGACTATCGATAATCATACTGTAACTCATTGTAAGTGACGAAGCGAAGTGGTATTAAATAGTGCCGGATTTCTATTAGTAACTGCTACTGATCAATCTCTGCTATATACGGATCGTTACATACTCCCTATGGCGTTAATCACAAATTATAAATTATAATAAAAGGCTAGCACTCGTTACCGTTTTCGAAGACGAGATGGCCTGCTGTACTATTCATCCAGTGTTTTGTTCACCATTTATAACAATATCCGAAGTATTCAAATGAAGAGATGAAAAAAAAAAGAAAGAAAGGAAACACCATGATCAATGTAATCAATTCTGTGTAATTCAAATATTATTGCCTATTGCCTACGGCTACCTATTCATTTTCGATCTCATTTGATATGATATTGTTTTCAAACAAGGTTTAGATTAATGAGAAATTTATACAATCATCTGTGTATAGATATACATATAATACAATTCCAGCTTTGCAATCCGATACAGACATAAAACTAATAGTAAACAACCCTCTTTATTAAAGGCAGATTTTCTAGTTAAACCCTTATAAAACAAAAATGATTTTAAACGAGTTTCACGGTATCAGGGAGGGCCTGTACAAAATCGAAAACTACCTGTAGAAAATCTTATAGGAGAGTGAATGTGGGTGTTGGTCATTTAACGCGGGTTAAAATCATAACCTATTAGTTTTGACACTCATTGTTTAGCCTGCGATGATGGTTTATTAGAAACGGCAGTGAAATATCTGTTTCTTTTGTGTTAAATTATTGATGCCGATGAGTTTCACTTTTTCTATGGATGACTGTTCGTTCATCCGTCGAGAACTTGTTAAAAAGTATATTTATTATAGGCAATTTGTGATTTTACCCAGGATCGTCATCGGTGTGTATAGATGGATATGGTTTAGCTCTCTTTAATATCCGTAACTGTTCAGTTCTACCGGAGATGTTAATACAATTAATGTGAATGTATCTTATTGTATAGCATGTATTTGCTGTTGTGGTGTTTTTTGTTTAGTCACTGGATTTTTAGGACAAACGAAAACGCAGTCCAAACAATGAATACACAGAGATTCTCCACCACCGAAGCAGGCAATGATGGAATTATCTTAGTCGACTACATAAAAAGGAGAAAAAATAAATGGCAAGTTTTATGTCAATTTGCTGCAACAATTGAGCCACAAAATTCTAAGTGAAACGGTTTCATTTGGCAAAGAAGAAAGTGCGTTTCCATCAGGATAAACTACCAGTAAGATTACAATGGCCACAATTCACGAATTGTGATTTGAATTGGTGTCTCATTTTCCATATTACTACCTCGATATGTAACACATTAGATTGATGAAAATTGTCAATGTTTTTAATTCCTGATAAAGTAGAGACATGGGCATCACACGTGAAACTCAACATCTGAAAAGTGGCCGCCGCGACTACGTTGACAGATGTCCACTCTGTTGACGAAATTTTGTATGACACTTGCACACAATTGCAGCAATCACGTTTCGATTCGCGCCTTTCAGCTGTTGATGTGTTCGAGGATTATTGGTATAAACCTTTTCTTTCAAAAATACCCAAAGAAAACGATCCATCGGTGTGATATCGCACGATCTTGGTGGCCAATTTTGATCGCCATGACCAGAAATTACACGGCCTAGAAACTTTGTGCGCAATAGTTCAATTGTTTGGTTCGCTCTGTGGGTGGTGGCACCATCTTGCTAAAACCAGAAGTTATCCACATCTATACCATCCAACTCAACCTACAAATTGGCTATCATGTCACGTTAACGATCACCAGTAATGGTTACCGCAGTATCAGCAGGGTCTAAAAAAAATGGTTCAATTACACCGCCGGCCCAAAATCCGCACCAAACAGTTACTCTTGGTGGGTGCATAGATTGTTCTTCAATTATACGAGGATTCTAAGCGCCCCAAATTCTGCAATTGTTTGTTAACGTAACCATTACGTTGAAAATGCGCTTCATCACTGAAGACGATTTGTGCCACAAAATCTGGATTATCTTCACTCAACAGTCAATTGCAAAACTCATTGCGCTAGCTATGGTCGGCTGGTTTTAATGTCTACGTCAATTGGATCTTGTATGCGTGTAAGTGCAAATACTTGGCCAAAATACGTTACCCAGTACTTCTGGAAAAGTCTAATTAAACTCCAGCTATGTTTTCAGCCGAACGACCGCTGCGAGGACGCAGAAATGTTTTTACGCCTGCTACAGAACCAGTGCGTTCACACTTTTCAATTAATTTCGTAATCGCGGTCTTACTTAGGCGATTATGAATACGTTTCCGCAATAATTAGACCTTTCTCGTTTATATAGCGCTGCATCCTTGAAATATCAAGACTTCACAATGCTAACTGTCAAATCTCAGCGCTGTTGTACCAACTTAATCATATTTCACGCGAATTTCAAAAACAAAGCTTTCGTTAAGATACCCCTTATATGGCTCCTAGCGATTACCACATGCTCCCAATCCTGAAAAAATTGCTTGGCAGTAGGATTTTGGCATCTTGGTTTCAGGAATATGATGGCTCACCAATGTATCGCCTGTAGTAATAGATCCAAACCAAACCCGCTACTTATTTTGTCTGTAGTTCAGTTTTATGCTCAAGTTCACTATGTCAACTATCTAACTGGGGTTGATGTGCCCCGAGTTTAATTATCTTGAATTTTAGCAGTTTGTTGTGTGGCTCCTTAATGTCGTATAAAGTAGAATTCCTCAAAAATTTGTACAACTTGGTTCTAGTCATGCCCAACACTGAAATCTTTGGAATCCTACAGAATGGAGTGGTAGAGAAATGCAGAGCAGAATAGAAATATCTTAACCTATCTTTGGCATTGAAAAGAAATGATATATAAAATACAACAGAAGACATAAGTGCCCCAAGTAGACACCAACTCAACTGTTTAAGTGACCTTGCCCTGAATTGCGGTAAAGGCATATTTCTGGAAAAAGAATTATTCCTTTAAATGACATAAAGTCCTTCACCTCATGGACGTCTGTAGTGAAAAGAAACGATAGGTTTTATACGAAAAATGTACCGAAATATCTTGACAATGTTACGTACAGAACTAAAGTGCAATTCATCGATAAAGTCCTTGGCTGGTGCTCCATTTCCACAGACCATTGGAACGGTCAGATCTATGTAACAAACAGACTTTTTAAACATCGACATTCTGTTTTGACTCCAGAAATGCCCAAAATTTTCTTCGAAGGCATCATCTACCGTTAGTTGCAGAAAAAATGGAAAATATTTTTTTTTCTAGAGTGAGACTTTGCCCTTGCCAGTTATTTGTCAATTTTTTATTTATGACACACACATTAAAATTATTTTTGCTGCAATGCGGCCGTGGATAAAGCTAGAATAGTTACTTACCTCGAACATGGCAGAATTATGACTGATTTAGAACAGAATTTGCGGTGGAAATGGGTACGATATGGCGAATAAAAAATAAATGGTTGCATGAAGGTACAGTAACACGAAGATATGGATTGTAAGATCAGAGCTGGGCAATTATTTTGCAGCAAAAAACCTTTCGTCACTGCTGTTGGTTTTGGACTTCAATTTCTCCAATAAGAACATCTTTGGAATAATTTTGTGGTATCAGACAAGAAATCATTTAAATCAAATTATGGTGACAGCGTGAAGGTGTATAGGCTAATAAATACCCGTTTTGTAGAAAGATATACGCAACAAACTAACTGGCTGCCTGCTTTTCTGTTAATGCCTGGGTATGAATCAGTGCAAGTGGACAGGAAGCGCTATACATATGTTGTAGAGGACAGATCCAACGTAAATACTTACAAATACACCAGAATTCTTGAGGAAGTTATGCTTCCATCGGTTGGTGAAGTCTTTCGTCACAAAACCGTTGTTTGCCAGCAAGATAATTGCTCGATCCACACATCAGCTATTGCACAAAACTAGATCAGAGCCAACAATATTAATGTATTGCCATGGCCATCCAAAAGCCCTGTTGAAAGTGTGTGGGACTTGATGCTGAAAAAATATGTCAAGAAAATTATAACCGCCCCAACTTGTTTTAGTCTCATCCAGTAGAAGATTTCTGTTTGTGTTTCATAGTATTTGGAAGACTTTGATCGGGAAAAAATGATATTTTGCGCCAAAACCTTAAGTAGAATTTTTACTACTAGTAATCTTTTCTTGTTGTCCTAGATCAGGGCTCTCCAACACGAGGCGCGACGTTATTTTTTGCGACCCGCGGAAGGAAAAGAAACGAATTGTAACAAACAGCATACATGAGTCATTGTGAAAACCATAAGGTGCGGTTCAGATAGACTGTAACACTCCCAATATCATCGTACGTGGAATCTTTGTAGAAGTCAATAGTTTGATTTACATTTGTTACAGTAGTGGGAACAGCCTCAACTAACAGTCTATTAAACTCGTCAGGGTCAAATAAGTTTTGTGGAATATCAGGAGATCGATTGCGAGAGATATTTAACTTTTTCATTTCAGTCCATAGCATTTTAGAATTTTTTTGTTTAGACAAGAATTCGAAGTAAGCTGTCTTCTCATTGCGAACTGCTAATGTAGTGTAATTTCTCAGTTGTTTATAATAATCCCAATGAACGACAGACCGTGTCCTTTTAAATCTTGACTTAGCTTTATTGTGCAATCTTTGCAAAACTCTTATGGTATCCGTTATCCAGGTCCTTTTACTTCTTGTGACTTTCACAGTCCTGGCAGGTGCATGGTAGTCGAACACTGACAAGGAGGAAGGGGGGGGGGGGGGGGGGGGGGGGGTCACTATTAAAAAAATCAATCTTGCCCGTCAAAGTCATACTGAACGTTAAATTCAAAGGTCCATCGACCAAAAAGTCCTGGTGCACAAATCCATGTAAGCAGAGCCGACCTTCAACTGGAATTGTGTGAGTTGCAACAAGATCCTTTTTACCAAGGAAGAACTGAAACTGTATTGGACTTTTTCAAGTTGCTGCAAGAAGAATGATACCCCAACTTGCAAAACTGAGGACTTACACTGGGCTCAATGCTGGGAAGCATGTATCTCTGCGAAAGCTTTTCCAACATGAAATTGATAAAGTCAACATATAGATGTTCCCTCTCTGATAAGTCACTTACTCAGTTGCTTCGTTTATCAACAACAAATATTAACGTTAATATTGATGCATTAGTTAGTGAAAACCAACGTCCTCAAACTTCCCACTAATTTTTTTGTAACTTGATATTTTTCGAATAAATTAAAATAATAATACAAAAGCGTTTTTTCTTTGTATACCATACCTATTAAAACTCACTGATAAAGTTGTATACGCATATTTTTTAAAGCGGCCTTTGGGGCACTTACAGTTGGATGCCCGGTCCTAGATGAAGGCTTTCCTTTTTCTTATTGATGATTACCGCACTAGTTCAGAGCCAGAAGTTGGGAGGACTAAAAATATTTTAGAACTTTTAGACTGTACAACTTCAGTGCCATCACCATTAGTACAACATAACAAATTTATTATATCTACGGCTTACTATTAGCCAGTCATTAATTTATGACTTAGTAAGTACTCTTAGACTTTAATACTATTATAACGCCTTCCAAAAAGAAATACATATTTCCACCAGCAGGTAATATAAACATTCACAATTTCGTTAGACTACATTAGCGTATACGCAGCAAAACATTGGATAATAAAGAAAGACTTACGCAATCGGCAGATGAAAAGGGTTTGTGTATCTGTAAAAACTGTATTAATAAATAAAATGTCTTGTCGTGTGCAGGCGGCTAGACAGTATGAGAAATAGCACCACAACGGAACTAAATCGTTCGCAGGTGAGTGCCTGTACAACCGGTGTTCCCGAAATTGTAAGTACGCGTATGACTTAGAAATGATTTTAATAAAAATCTAATTCAATTATGGTCGGGTAATTAATGGGTGTAGCGGATACATCTGTGCTATATAATTGGTATAAATTTCGGGCGTTAGTAGTGGAGCGCACCTACTATAATAAGAATAATAATGAAAAAAAAAAACAGATTGGTTTAATGGTTGGAAAAGCAAATATTCCTGCTTGGACTAAACCTATGAATACATATCGTACGATATAAATATTATTACTGATTCAACAAGCCTTATTTACAGCCCGATGCTGCTACTATAATGTAGGTAATTTATACTTGAAGAGAGTATTATTTATTGGTAGTAATTTAGCCAAGATTAATGTTTTATGTCACTTCAGATCACCATATTAAAAAAATATTGACCAACTGTATAAGAAGCAAACTGTGTTATTAAAGCTTATTAGAAACTCTAAGTTTTAACACACATATAGTAACTAACACCTGTAAAATCTAAGTTTTATTTTAATGTAAGTATTATACTTCCTGACCTAAATGTGTAAAAAAAATGTTTGTACTTTTACGTAACATCCACACCTTCTATACAGAAACAATTTTATTTCGAACTATTATACAACGATGGGCAAACATATGTTGTCGTGACCAATTTGGAACCCATTCTACAACGAAATTTCAAGTTTCTCAATTTAACGTGCCATGTTACGTGATTTTCTAATACCGATAAATAATCTTAAAATGTATTCTAATGTATGCGTATACAGGATATGTGTGTATATACTTTGAAGCTTGTGCCCTTGTTTTTAACGGTGACTATTCGAGGTGTCCGATCTAATGGTCGAGATAAGCTTATTGTCAGTTGTTTATTGTTATTGTGAATTTTACATATGCGGTCAGGTTAATTATTTTCACGCTTAAACTCGATCATTAATCAGATATTTAATTGATTTTGTTGGTGCTGTATTCAGCTCTGTGTAGAATTATGTGGACATAGGCTTAGTGTCTTATTATAAGTAATAAGTGTATGGTAACAATTAACTCGTAGAAGGCTTCTTGTACACGTTTTTCTATTATGAATACTTACGGTTACTTACGAACGTCTATATACACCATTATAAATCTCAAGCTAACCATAAAAAAAAGATTTCAAGTATGTGAATGAATTGGAGATGGTTCCAATCGGATGATAATTCCATCCAAATGCGCGATTTTCGGTCTTCCCACTACCACTGTCTAGCAAATTTTCTTAGCTTGCAGAATATATACAGATTCCATTTAGAAATATTTCTTCTTCTTACCAAAAATTTGGAAAGCTGAAAAAGGTGCTAGGATTCGAGATCATAGCTAGTTATACATATGTATATTTTTTGGCAAAAGAAGAGCCTTTAGCCCAGATCTGACACTTTTATCGTATTCAGCATGGTCAATTATATATATTGTTGTGTGTGTCACTAATGACACGAAATAAAAAATATATAAACAGTTTAAAAAGAACCAGATTATAATATGATCAAAAAAAATTTTACAATGTTTATCTAACTAAACCACCCTCAACCCTTACCTGTAATTTCCCAATGTAATTGAATGTGTGTGTGTGTGTGTGTTTCCTTATCCAATATCCTCCTATGTGCGTTACAAACTCCTCCTTTTCCGTTTTCAATCTAGCTTCTCTTCTCCCGGGTTTTCTTCACGTTCACTAGTTTAATTTTGATCTTGAAGGTCTAATAGGCACTTATAAAACTTTCACTTGCTTTTAAATTGTTGTATTTCTTGTTAAAATCTCTTTTTGTGACTTGTGACTTGTTTTGTCTGTCCGTCGTCAAAAACTTCGTAAACAACTCTCCCCTCCCCATTGTTTTTCTGTTTTTTCCCAGGCCTACCACACAGAACTTCCAAATGTACTGCTTGCTATTTTATAAAATTGATTTTCGTAATTTCAGCTTGAGTTTCATGTTTGTTGTGCCGAAATGAATGTAATTATGTGTTATATGTGTTTGTGTTTTTTACAATAAGTTTTGATTAATAAATTTTTTCACATTATAATCTGGATTTTTTAATTTTACCCCGTGCACGCCGTTGGCTGGAGTCAATAATATCAATAATAACATAACAATATATTCAAACTTTTACCGAAATCAGAGAGGTCGAGATTTTTTCAAAAAACGCAAAGAAAGATGTGGATTTTTGACAATTTTCGAAGGGCGTTCGATTTTGTTCAAATCTTGGATGTATGTGTAATTGACCATGCTGAATACGACAGTAGTGTCAGATTTAGGCTAAAGGGTTTGTTTTGGCCAAAAATGTGTGCTTTACCCCAAATAAGACCAACTAACTTCCAGCACAAAAACAAAAAAGTAGGACTGTTTTGCTCTTTCTCTGAGGACCTGATTTGAGGTTTTGCCATCCAAATAATTGAATTTCTATTTTGGTCAAAATCGTGATAGCCAGTTTGATGAAATAATATGATTCAGTAATCTACATACTATCTTGAGGAGATTGGCCAAAAAAAGTTATAAGTGACACTAGCTTCAAGCTTTAAAGACTGAAGATCTTTATCGTAATTATGCCCAAGATGCCCCAACAATGGTTGATTGTTCTGAACGTCTGTATGATGTCTAATTTGCAAACTTCTTTCGCAACCACTCTATGC